>CM045581.1:4737114-4999709 GCA_024721215.1 Cheumatopsyche charites | reverse complement strand
TTCAAATATTTTTTTATTAATAATCGGAATGTCGAGGTGGCCGCCCTGAGTCAGCAGTGCGATCGCGACGGGCGTGGTGAGTGCGCGTGTTTTACGCTGCCGTCGCTCGTGAGTACTTTTCAAAACAAAAAGTTTCAAACGACCCTCTAAAAATGCGTGAAAACGCTTTCAAACGAAGCCGCCTCGCCGCTGAACTCAATTTCTCTATCAACCGGCCGCTTTTTGCTAGATAATTCTTTTTATTTTATACAAACATTCATATATAAATACTGTGCGCGCGAGACGTCTTGTGTCTCCCCAGGGGAGCTCAACCTTTTCGGCGGACGAGCCGCGCCCCATTTCGTAACGGGCGCGAATTCGACGATTTCGGTCGTCGCAGGCTATTTATATATCGTGTCGTTCATAAACGAGTTCGCTCGCGTGCGTCCGTTCGTTTTTATGCGTTTTCGCTCGGGACGCACCCCTCTTATCATCAATATACACGTCTCCAATAATGTTCCGTCGAATGGTCTTTCGAAGGAGTCGATTTTCACCCGCTCGTTCGCGAAGCGTCGCCCACAAGATATCGCGAGACGCTCTCGCAATTGAAAATCGACATTCTTCTCTCGTTTCGAAAGACTAGTTTTGTGTACGTATCGAACAGTGGCGTTTTAACCTTAGCTTTAGGTTTTCATCGATCGCATTTCGCAGACTGTCTCATCTCGTGTCGTCTTCAGGCGAGTCCATTTCGCTGAAAGGGAATGTCGGAAGTCTCTTCCGTCCCGTACATTATTATGTACCTTTTGCTGTCCCAGTTTTCTAGTCGCCTTTGTGAAGTTCATTATTTGTTTTAGTCTTGTTTAACTTTCGTGTCTTGAATCAGGTGTGCATTTTTTATAGATTTAAACTCACTATATTTCGACATAACGATGCTAGAAACGGTGAGATGTTTTGAAACAGTGACAAAAAGTTTTATTACAAAATAAATACACACACAAGTACAATACTAATGACACCCGCTATTTATTTAATGCATTAAAAAAATACTCGTGTCCAAGACATTATATTCTCGATTTTTTACCAATTTTTGCTTTAAAATATCGACAAATATAATTTCCGGTCTATTATGACCATTCATGAACCGGATGTGCACATAATGTCACCATTTTTCCTTCGTATTTCAATCTATCACTCAAACGATAACACATCGAATTTTAAACCAATACACAGTACGCGTCACATTCTGAAAATAACCATTATTTATCCTCAAGACTGAATCATTGATCCAATAAGAAAAAAACAAACCTCGCATGACTCACTTTCGAAGAACACACTATTTCACTCGCCGTCTGTACTTGGCACTTTCTTCCAAAAATTAAAATTCACATATATGCAAAAGTACAAATTCGCATAAAAGTACAAAACATACCGAGCTATTTTCGAATTTCCCGCGCCCTAAAACGACACCGGATGTACGCTGCGAGACGTTTTCTTCGGCAAACGAGACTCTTTTCGTAAAATTTTCTATGAAATTTCAAAATTTAGACGAAAACGAATCTAGATTGTTAAATTCGAACGATTCGCTCAAAGGATTATCGAATTAAACCAATACAAACTAACAGGTGTTAGTCATTGATGTTTTAGCGCCGAAACAGGAAACTTATGGTTTCGTTCACCGCGCATATAGTTAGTCATTTTCAAGTGAAAAGTGTATTTTTCTGCATTACTAATGTTTAGAATGAAAATATTTAGTTAAATTGTAAATATCGAGGTTCGTTCCGATTATTTAAATTCGAATGAGTCGTCTTGTGGCCTTCGGTTCATGTTTAATTGAACGAATATGGTTGCGCAAATTCATTCGTGTAGTTCGTCTACGATACGCCTACCGAACGAATTGATTGTGAGATGTTTTTTTCTTATTCAATGCACATTCCAACGTTGTTTATTAAAGTTTCAATTTCTGGTGTTGCTTTTGAGCAGTTTTTAATTGAATTGAATTGTGAGAATGGTCATTTTGTAAAATTGTCGATTGATTGAATTGAATTGCACTAATTAAAGGAAAAAAATAGTATATTATACGCACATTATGAAAGTACATACATTATACACTGGAACGTCTTTTTGAGGATTTCAGAGTTGCGTTTCACTCTTTTTATATTTTCTATCCGTTTTAAAACTGATAATAGAGAGTGTACTGTATTTGCATAGAAAAAGTGACGCGCAACTCTGAAATCCTACAAAAAAAGTCGCACAATAAGAGGTTCTAGTGTACACGTCAATTTTAGCAGGAAAAGCTATAATTTGACGTTACGTCAGCGAGTCGTAGTATGTCATCGAACAAATTAAAAAAAAATATGTTTAATGCAAAAATTTCTATAATCAATCGTTATTTTAACGATTTTTATTATAGAAACATTGGATAGGCCGGTATTTTCTCTCATTTTGACCAATATTTTAGTCAACATAAAAAAACTAACACGAGAATCCCTAAAATAAAAAATCCAGCTTCAACAGAATCAAAGACCCGTTATCTTCCGACGCATATTTTTCGACTCGCACCGACCACGAACGCTCGAATGCGCACCCACCTCTACAATCCGAATCCACAACCTAGAGATATTCACTCAAATCGACTCTCGTTTACGATTCATAATCGAATTGACGTAATCGACGGAATTCTTCGAGTCGGCGACCGCAACCAGCCGAGGACGAGTAACGCTCGTAAGGACATATACGGAGTCGTACTGGTTTTTGCGACGATGATGACGATGACGACGACGATGGTGCACCTCGGGTGTGGAAGTCAAGTCGGACGCGATGCGCCAGTTTCGAAAAATAACGTTTACGTAAGTTTTTCGCTTAGGAAGGTGGGCGGTGACTCACTTTTGTGTTTGTGCGACTCCTCGAAGTTCTGGTTGAAAATAGTCCGTTGATGATTCGAGGGTACGCATCTGAGCGTTCGATGCGAGTTCGTTTGTCGAATTCTGATGGGTTTACATTGTGGAGATTGCTCGTCCTATGGAAGCAATGTTGCGAGAATCGTGTTTATATGTAGCGATGCAAGATTAGATTTTGACAGGTGGACTGGCGCTCGTGAAAATTAACGCTCTCTACGATTCATTTGTTCGGATTCATTTTGATTACATAAGTGGTGTTTTATGCATTTTCGTAAAATGGCGCCTTATACTCGATGACTTGTCGAAACGTGCAAACATCGCACGTTTGTGCAATACTGAATTGCAATGTTTAATCGTTGACTGTTTACATTGTGAGCAATGTTAAGCGCAACCGTTGCATAAACATCGCCTGACGATTGAAAAATTGGGCTTTATTAAAAAAAAAATCAGAGACGTAATATGGACGAACCTTAAGATTTCGAATTTTTATTTCAAAATTTCAAGATCGGGTCTCATTCTTGACGAATTGCGGTAAATGCACTCTGTTAAAAGTATCGAACGTGCGTGCGTACATTTGTCGGCTGTTCGTCGCGGTTCATTCATCGAAGTGAGTCGCCTCATTATCTTCGTCACACATGGCTCCAATCTTAAAAAGCAGGACGCATTTGTACGATACTACGGCTGGCGTTTAAACAATAATAGTCTAGAAATTCATCCCGAAATAGATATCCACTTAAACATCGCTATTAACCGCCGATCGTCGAATTGTTTCGAGTGTTCGATCATTTCATCTGCAGACTTCGCCCATTCGAATTTTGCTCCATCTCCGCGTTTAATGAGATTCGTATAATCAAAAATATTCAGCAAAGCTGGATTCACATAGCAAAATGCAAAACTGACTCTTTCGTTTCAAGTCATATCTTTCCATCTCCATACGAATCCAGCTTCACTCGAATGGCTGATTTTCCATATCTCCGATTTCTACCATCAATTTCACGACTTGGACTTAAGCACAAGAAAATCATCGTCCTTCACAAAACCATCGAATGCCCAACCTCGACTCGGCCAGCGATCGCCCACCTTTCAATTTCGCTCCCGCCCACGCTTCGCCGATGCAAATGGACCAGATTCGTTCCTCTCATCTCTCAGATGTTCAAACAACGCCCACACAAGTCGAACGACGCTCTGGCACCACGTGCCTCCGTCAGAGTCCCTTTACTCTTGGATAACCTACCTGGTGGAGTCGTCGCTTTCTTATCGCCCACGCATCCCACAAAACGCCTCTGCTTTCTAGGAATAGGTTGCTCTTGAAGTCGATCACACTATACATCTGTGTGTGTTCATTAATAATACATTTGTTTGGATTGTGATAAGAGTCCGGGATGAATCTTGTTTACCTTATGATAGTCTTAGGCTCCGTTCACATGGTCCATTTTCGTACTCTATATTGATCTTTCTCATATTTATGCTTTACTCGTCTATCTATCATGTTCATTTCGTGAATTTTTGTCCACGAAATGTCACACATACATGTGGATGTACGGAAATCGTTTTTCTTCTTCTAAAAGACTTGATTTGTACTAGAAAAGAAAACGAACAATGCCATACAAACCTGTCTTCACGTTTTCATTTTGTTATTAGAGCTTATTATCAGAGAATTTCCTTTTTTCATCCTCGCTATATCTACATTTGCTTTCTGCTAACAATATGATTTTATTATTAGTCATCGAAGTCGAGGTATGAGTTTAGTTTTCAAATAATCAAATATGAATACTTAACTATTTTATGCGCGCCATTGACCTAACTTGACCCAACTGTATTGTTTATTTGTTGGTTGATCGAATAGAAATAATCCCAAATGTGCATAATTTATTATTGATTTATTATTATCCATGTTTGAATCATATATTTTTTTATTTCAGTGAAGAAGAGCAACCATGCATCGCACATTCCTATTCGGAACACTCTTCTCCCTTTTAATTTTAACAAAAGCACAGTCTGAGAAATACCAAGGGTTGAATCCTTGCACAGCTAAACCAACATGTCATGAATGTATTCAAACAAGTGCATGTGCTTGGTGCTCGCAGCCTGATTACGGAGATAAGCCACGATGTTTCCAGCCTAGTATGGACGGTACTATTGGAAGCTGCGAAGAAGCTTTCGTTTATAGTCCTGATAACCTATTGACGTTGACAGAAAATCGAAGCCTATCTAAAGGTTTGAATTAGTGTTATTTTTAACATTAGGTTTTATCGTTTTTTATATTAATTATTTTTAATGTACATTTTAAAAATTCCTATAATGTTATTTTAGGCTCCAGTGCAAGTGGGGGAACTATGAGCGGTATGAGCGGAAGTGCTAGTGCAAGTGGTAGTTTCAGTGCTAGTGGAAGTGCTAGTGGTTCTGCTAGTAGTTCGGCATCGGGATATGGCGAAGTTGTTCAAATCAGTCCACAGAGAGTCAAGCTAGATTTACGGATAAGTGAGTACAATTTTCAACAAGTGATATAATCAATACGAATAAACTTATTCATTCTCATGTTTATTCAATGTAGACGAAGTATACAGTCTGAAAGTGCAATATGCACAAGCCGAAGATTATCCTGTGGATCTCTACTATTTGATGGACTTGAGTAAATCTATGCAGGATGATAAAGAAAAACTATCGGCTCTCGGCAATTTGCTGTCTGAATCTATGAGGAATATCACATCAAACTTTCGTCTCGGATTCGGATCATTCGTCGATAAAGTGGTGATGCCCTATGTGTCTACCGTGCCCAAAAAGTAATTTTACAATTTTTTTCATCCCAGTATTTTAGCGATGATATAGGAAATGTTTCATTGTTTGGTGTGAATGTTCCGATTTTTTTTCCAACCCATCTATGAACCTATAGCCATAAGTACGATTAATTCAGATGATCACTGTTCATAGGTTGGAGAAACCGTGTGTTGATTGTAAAGCGCCATACGGCTACAAAAACCACATGCGATTAGACAATGACACTAGACTTTTTTCTGTAAGTCCACAATCAGTCAGATTGGAACTGAAAGTATTCATTCTGTCTCTTTTATCTCTTGTTACATGGTGCCTCTTGTTCTTTGTTCATATATTTTACATTTGTAGTATTGTCATGGCTTGGTATGAATTGGTACGCATTGTTGGGTATGTTGCTGTTCTGATAAATGTTTTTAGCTGTGGTTGTATTTTGGAGATTTCAACTTTCGATATGTTTTTGGACATAGGTTTTTCGAATTTTTCACGATGGCAACACAAAATTTCATAAACTACAGTACTGTTCATTACACATCTATTGATTTTGAATTATTTAACTGTAATTGGTGTCCTCTTGATTTGAATACAATTTCATGAAAATTTCAAGAGTTATTGTGGTTGAGCTTCGCTCAAAGAATTCAAAAATTTTCGATAATGTTTAGTATGTTTTTGATATGTCGGTAACTTGAGATATATGTTTAGCTTAAAGGAGCCATGTACAGGATGCGCTGCCCCATATGGTTATCATAACATCATGACTCTTAGTACAGATACATATCGTTTTGCTGTAAGTTGTCTATGTATATTAGTATAAATAACATTTTTCCTTTATTACTTTTTATAATTTAGATTGTTTTAGTAGTCGTGTGCCATTTGAAATATTGCATGGTTGATTTTTGCTTTAAATGCTAATACATAGTTCTCATAACACAACTAATACATTGATTGATTGTTTACTAATAATTAACTGTGTTCAAATTTGATTTTTATTTCTAATATGTTTATAATCTTAACATATTAATATTGGTTTTCGAACACACTAATTTTAAACATTCGCTAGTTTGTAAGTGTTTGCTGAGTCTTTTTTCTGTTGCTTAAATGCTTTTTATCGATATGCTTGTATCAACATTACAGGACATATTTTCAATGTAATAATATTTACTTATTTTTTCGAGTAAATCTAAAATTACTGATCAAATTTTTTATATTTTTTGGGGTGTTTTTCCCTATCCAAGCGTCATACTTATTTCAGTGTTAATTTGCTTTAATTTTTCAATTCATTTTTACTGATTACTCGTACTAAAGCCTTAGTTTATTGCTAATTAGAATTTTTGATGTGAATATTTGAATTTCAATACGTAGGAAGAAGTTCGACGAGCTGAAGTATCTGGCAATTTAGATGCACCTGAAGGTGGATTCGACGCAATAATGCAAGCAGTTGTATGCAGAAGAGAAATTGGCTGGCGTGATAAGGCTCGTCGTCTTTTAGTATTCTCAACGGATGCTGGATTCCATTATGCCGGTGATGGAAAAGTAAGCATTATACCTTTAATTTAGAGCTAGTATTTCAATCATCATTTAAAGTATTTAATTGCCACTGGTAAATTTGACGGTAATAACCATTAACGTAAATGGCTATAACTTTACTTCAGGTTAATTTCGTAGATATAATATTGGACTATAAAATTGAGAATCTTTGCATTTTTTTTTGGATTGAAATGTAAGATAAAAGTGTTAGATATTGAGAAATATAGTTAACATGTCTGGGATTGCTTGATTTACCTAATTTTAAGAAACCCTGATGAAATCTTTACAGCGACCTGGTTGTTGTAGCCAGTTACTTTAGTTATCACAATCTAATTGCTAATTAAATGATTTGGCCTGATTTTATTTTGAATTTAATTAACTAGTATTTTTTTTCAGCTTGGCGGTATAGTTAAACCCAACGATGGACTGTGTCATTTAGATCGTAATGGAATATATACATATTCATCTCATCAAGATTATCCCAGTATTTCCCACGTTAATATGAAAGTACGTAAATATTCTATAACATAAAATACGATTTATTATATTTTTTACCCTCATGACATATTTTAGGTCAGAGAAAATTCTATCAATATAATTTTTGCTGTAACTGCTGAACAAATAACCGTATATGAACGACTAAAAGAACATATTGAAGGTGCTTCAGCTGGAGTACTGTCTAATGATTCCAGTAATGTTGTAGATCTGGTTAAAGAACAGTACAGTGTATGTTGAATTATTTTTATTCATCAAAAGTCATATTATATTGTATTTTTAATAATGATTGTATCATTTTAATTACAGAAAATATCATCATCCGTTAAAATGACTGACAACTCAACTAGTGCAGTCAGTATCAAATACTTTTCTTCATGTTTGAATGGAGGATCCTCTATCGCAACTAATAAATGTGATGGATTGAAGGTTTTTATTATAATTTCTGATTTTATCTATTCATTTTTGGAGTATCTTCAATTTTTCCTCTGTATCAGGTTGGTGACAAAGTAGAATTCACTGCTGAAATTGTGGTAACATCTTGTCCAAAAGATCCTCGTGATTGGAATCAAGTGATCAAAATTTATCCTGTTGGTATAAATGAAAGTTTAATCATTGATTTGAATATGATATGTGATTGTCCTTGTGAAAGACCTGGAAATTCTGTAAGTTTTCATAATTATATTCATTTACTTGAAATACTAAGTTTTAATATAAATTTTTTTCTTTAAATAGGGCTATGAAGCAAAGTCTCGAGCATGTAAAGGTTTCGGGACCTTGACTTGTGGAATATGCGAATGTGATTCATTGCATTTTGGTCGAATTTGTGAATGCTCCGTAGATGAAGTGATCAGTAATAATGATACAAAGGGCTGCAGACCTGACAATGTCACAAACATCGATTGTTCTGGTCGAGGATCATGTTCGTGTGGTAGATGTGCTTGTCAACAGGAAGGCGTAAGTTTATTGAAATTTTCGAAAAGAACTGCCCAAAAAAACCCGAACCTGGCACAAACGAAATCTATCTCATATGATAGGTATAATTGGGTAAATAAACAGTGCATAAGAAGAATTTCGATCATATTCTGCGAGACTTCGTAAATACGACTTATACCGGTGTATCGGTAGACCGTTACACTTATTACACGCATGTGCAGTCGACTTCGTGCGCCGCCACTGCTGTCTCTCTCACACTTTGTTTCACCTTGTATGTATACCTCTCGCTCTTCAAAACTTCAAATACCTTTTTACACATTTAGCCATCAATTTTAAATATGCCCCCTATGCACTTTTTATTTACTCAATTATATCTATCATTTGAGCTAGGTTTCGTTAGCGCCGGGCTTAGGCTTATTTTCCATACAAAATGAGCATTCTCTTTTAGTTAAATTTTACTAAAACAACTTATGAATTGATTTTAAGGTTTATGGTACTTATTGCCAATGTGATGATTTATCATGTGATCGACACAATGGTTTGTTGTGTTCTGGACCTGACCATGGCACTTGCAAATGTTCAGTTTGCGAATGCAAACCAGGATGGTCTGGAAAAGCATGCGATTGTCGCTCTTCTAATGACACTTGTGTTCCTCCCGGTATGTATTTATCATTCATACTTTTTCCTCATAAATAGAATATATTTTCAAACATTGGTTTGTTTTTAGGAGGTGGAGAAATTTGTTCTGGGCATGGAAAATGTGTTTGTGGACAATGTGTCTGTGAAGTGGGCGATGAAGGCCGTTATTCAGGACGCTATTGTGATAAATGTCCCGTAAGTCTCATTATTTTTTTTAGCTAACTTTTTACTTATAATATTTATAGATGTTTTAATTATTGTAAAATTTCAGACTTGTACTGGTCGTTGTGCTGAATTCAAAGACTGCGTTCAATGTCTAGCTTATCGAACTGGGCCATTAGTGGAAAGTAATTGCAGCAATTGCACATTCACACCAACCAGTATCGATGTTATCGAAGGTATTATAGCTCATAATAAGTAAAAATCATTGTCTTTTATTCATTTCAAATTCAAATTTTCAGCAAACGAAGAAAAAGAAGAAAGGTTATGTCCTTATTTTGATGAAGAAGATTGTAGATATGCATTTGTCTACAGTTATGATGAGAAAGAAGAGGTTGTGGTGCGAGCTCAAAAGAAGAGGGATTGTCCACCTCAGGTAATATAATTATTGTTTTTTATATTAACACTTAAGTTTTTGTATTAAGATAAATTAAACTCTACACACTATTGCAGGTATTTATGCCTGGTATCATCCTTGGAGTTATCGCAGCTATCGTTTTAATTGGATTAGCACTATTGCTGCTTTGGAAAATGGTTACAACTATTCATGATAGGCGAGAATTTGCTCGCTTTGAAAAAGAAAGAATGATGGCGAAATGGGATACTGTAAGTTTTTTGATATCTATATTATTTTTCCAATTGTATGCACATTTGATTATCATCTAATTGCTTTTTGAACTTTCAGGGAGAGAACCCCATTTACAGACAAGCTACATCAACATTCAAGAATCCTACATACGCAGGAAAATAATTTAATACTTGTTATTTTATTAATGAATATTGTTTCAATTTCGCATTAATTTCTTGAAAAGACTAGTCAAATTTTTAAATCAATTTTGATAATCTAAATATTATGGACTTATTTTCACTATTAAGGAATTAGTTCGAAAACATGAAAGCCTATTTGAAATACGATAATCATGCGCCTTCCATTTTGACTGAAAATAATATAAATGATACACAATCAAATCTTTTGGGTGGAAAATGGAAAAAATTATATGAAAAACATTTGAAAAACAATGCTAAAATTTCAAATACTACCTATGTGTAATTTATTTAATTTTGCTGCCAAAGGTTATTCTTAATATCATTTTAGTCATTGCTTCAAGAATAATCTAAATATTTTATTAGAGTCTGTTAAATGCTAAATCTCATTTAATTTTTTTTTGAATAGTATAATGACTGATATTAAATCTCTCGAATGTTTTTATTCAATTTTATTATTGGGTTCTCAAATAATAAGATTTTTTATTTATGAAAATTTTGAACCATCTTTAACTGATCAATCGGTAAACTGATTGATTACTACAGTAGTATGCAATTTGTTAGGATGTCTTTTTTCCTTTAATCTATATATGTAATTAGGTTATATATTTCAACTGCCAAATATTTTGGTGCCTT
Source organism: Cheumatopsyche charites (assembly GCA_024721215.1). Lineage (NCBI taxonomy): Eukaryota > Metazoa > Arthropoda > Insecta > Trichoptera > Hydropsychidae > Cheumatopsyche > Cheumatopsyche charites. The sequence goes on along the minus strand of CM045581.1, from coordinate 4,988,844 downwards.
CACGTCAGCCTCTAAAATGGAACTTCAAACAAAATTTGATTTATATATATTATTGTTAATAATATACCTATATACTAATTTTACATAAATAATGAAAAGATTAACGCACTCTGTTGCTTTATTTAGAGATGCTGTTTGATTCTTTAAAGAAAATGTAATACATGTTTGTATTTATTTATTATTTTTCTTATTTGAATTTTGCAGTATTTGACTATTTGCACTGATTGCAGTAGTTTTAATAATGAGTTGGTACTTATGCCTTTTGATAAATTGTAATTTATTTTTTCTAAAAATGGATTTGTAAATTGATATTATCTATTTTAATGTATTTGCTGTTTAATATTTAATGTCATATACCTGTTTCTTCGTACTCTGAAATGTTGAATATTTTAAATTTATGTAATTCTGAATGTTTAACCATGTTAAATTATGAACAAAAATTGACTCATTCATATTTTCATTTTTATAGGAGAACTTTTAACTGATTGATTACCTTGCCTTAAAATGTTTCATATACATATTTACAAAAAAAGTGATTTCAGCATGTAATAAGTTTATATAGATTTAGAATACTTTTGTGTTATTAAAGGGCGATCTTTTCACTAACCTTGTTTAAAATTACCTTAGCAAGTGTTTTTATTTTTATAGAGTTTGGCGCTGTTTGTTCATAAACTTGCCTTGATAGCTATCAAACTCAATAGAAAGAAAAAACGTTTGCTATGTTAGGTATAAATTTATTTAAGTTAGTGAAAAGATTGGCCATGAATATGAGATCTAATATAGAGTTATTAAATTTTAGATGAAAAGTAGGTAGATACACATAAATAGTAACTTTATATTTATATATTTGTTTATGTTGATTTCGTCATCTATTTTATAGTTCTGAAATTCAGCTTTTATGTGTTTCTAAATTCAATATTGAGTCAAAATCACTCAATACCAGTACCTCAGCTATTATAAAATCATATTGATAGTACAGTGACACTACAATATTTTTTTTACAGTATTATAAATTTCTAAATTCAAATTTGTATTTGTTCTATACTAAAATTAATTTATTGAATTGCTAATTATCACTTAATTAACAGCAGTATGTATAATAACGTTTCAAGCAAACTTTTTTTCATTATTTAACAACTTTATCTTTATGTTTATGATCTTGATGCACAGATGATGTAAAGTGCCTTTATATTGTGCCATTTTACAGTAAAATTATTTGGACTCTTTTATTCGTGTATGATGTATGATATTTACATATTTTAACAAAGAATTTACTAATTTTTTATCGTGTTCATATATTTTTTACATTTATTTTAGGTATTTTTTTCTAAGTACTTTTGTATATAAAATTTATTAACTTATAAAAAAATAGGATATGCTTTATAAAGTAACATAGAATAAAATTATACACAACATAACATATTATTTTATTCATACCATACCATTCAACTTCAACATCTACCAGAAAAAAATTTCAATTTGAAATTGGCATGCATTAACGATTTTGATACAAGATATGCGTATGATTTTCCGTAAAATATGAAATGATCCATATATTTCATTTTCTTGACATTTTGCGTAGTTTTTTTTTCGAGCTATTCAAAAAATGAACAGATTATTTCAAATAGTGCTTTTATTACGTGAATCCAATTGAATTTAGAATGTGCACACATGATCATTTTATAATTCGTTTTTTTGAAAGGGGATTAAAGGCGAAAAATAAATGGAAGGGTCCATTTTTTCCGCCTTCCTTAAACTTCAACTTTACATTACAATTCTACAGTTGGCTATAGTGCTATTGCTCACTTATGACAGTTTGTAACGTTGGCACTCGAATTGCATTTTATCTTCCGTTAACGTCGCTGAGCATTTGTTTTCTGTTATTGCAGAACCGTTCAAGAAATTTCGAGGAGTTTAGATACAAATTTACTGCTCTAGATGTTCATTGTTTCTAATGAACGATCCGAACTCTTGCTTCGATCTGAATCCTTGTATATAGAAAACATTTAGCAAAGGTATCACCATCTTTCAAATTAATTATAGTTTAGAACATTTATGAATAATTCTCGCCGTTCAATATAATTAACAAATCCTGCTAACAATAGTTCAATGCTCAACCGATACATGAATGAATTAAACTTGAACCGAGTCCTAACCTAACAAAAAAGTTTTTACAAATAAATCCAAGCCTAATCTAGTTTTTCAAATGCTTACTGATATAGATATTTATTTATGTAACAAATAAACTACCAAACTTTCAGAATAAGAGCTGGTTTCTCAACAGTTGGTTTAACTATAACCAACTAGGTATATAACTTAGCTTATTGGTTCGTAACAACTATAGCTTGTTGGTTCTTTATTATTTGACTAATAGTACAATCGTTCACCAACAAATCTATCAATATACCTATAGTATAAAAATCAGTTTAATTGGGATATTTTTTTATAATAAATGTTGAATTGGGAGTAGAATTAAAAAGTGTTAATGTTTTATTTTTTTGTATAGTTTCTCAATTTTTATTATGGTTATTAATTGTTTATCAACGGATAAAAGATTGAGATATTGTTTATATATTTTTTATTTCACAAGTGGCATTTCGAATTTGGATCACTTATTATGTATTGAAAATTTCATAAAATTTTGCCTTACGAGATAATTTGAGATGCACTCATATCTTTTTCTATTTGTATTTCAGGTGCAATGAGTTCAGGGAGTGATTTTGAAATAAGTGACGACTATGATTATTTTGATGATGATGGAGATGGAAGCGTATACAATTTTTCATCACCTCCTAGCAGCTTATTCGATGTGGGCGATGCTGAATCAAGTCAAACAGTCCCGACCTCGACCGCATCCAGCCTCAGTTTTGAACAACCATCAGACCATAGTTTAGATAATGACAATAATAGTATTGCTAGTGATGCTAATGTTAGTGATTCTCATGTTAGTGATGCTGATGTCAATGCTGTTATTGTAGATAGCTCCAATGCCGAAGTGCCAAGTAATAATGATAACATAGACATCATAACTACCTCTCCCTTTGAGTGTTTTAGGAGCGAAATGAGAAACAATGACGGAGAACCTCCCACTAAATGTGCTAGAATTGAATCTAATGATGATGATGTTGGAGATGGTCAATCATGCCCCATTTGCTTCGACAGTTGGACAAGCTCCGGAGAACATCGTCTCGCTTCACTTAAGTGTGGACATCTATTTGGTAAATCATGCATAGTAAGGTGGTTAAGGCCGCGAGAGAACAGAGTGTGTCCAACGTGCAAACTGAAAGCGACCGAAAAAGATATAAGACTTATATATGCCAAGTCGATATCATTTGTAGACAATTCCGAAGTTGAAAATTACAAGATAGAGCTGGAGAAAGCCAAAGCAAGTATCCACACAATGGACTTGGAAGTGAACTGTTTGAAAACACTAATTGAAAGTCAACACCAAAAAATAGCCGAACAAGAGGCCCAGATCAATCTTTTGAAAAACCAAAAAGGTGAATGTTCATACAACAGAGCTATCAAGAATTGGAATTTTTCTTTGATGAAAAATATAGAAATAACCAAAGATGGAGGATGTCGTGTCTTTGCATATAACAAACACAGGAATTCCTTGTTCATTTCACAGCATAACTCCAACAGTATATTCCCTGGTTGCAGCATAAGAGAAATAGATTGTGAAACTTTCAACGTTGGCAAAGCAATACTTTTGCACCAAAAAGAAATAAGAGATGTTGCTTATTCAGATCACCACAACCTTGTGATGAGCGTTTCTTTTGATAAAAAAGTCAAAATATTTGCATCAGCTTCCGAACTTGAAAACATCTCTATTCAAACTGACGTAGCACTCTGGTGTGGCAGCTGGGACATTTGCGAACCAAACAGATTGTGCGTTGGAGGTGCTGGTGGAAACATCATGCTGTACGACATAAGACAAACAAAAGCATGTCTGTCAAGGGTTCACGACATCAAAGATTCTTCGCCAATTTTATCTCTGACGTGCATGTCAGACGACGTGATCTCTTGCTCTTTAAACTCCTTGCAAATTCATCACAAAGAAGGCGGAGAAAATTTCCGATCTGAAAACTTTAACGTTTCGGGTCCTTTCTATGATATGAATTATGATTTCAGCAGCAAAATTTTACTCTTGTCAACGAGGCCGAATGTTTCGTTTCCATTTTGCAAACATGAATCATTCTCATTTGATTTCAAGAACCACAAAGAGCTGCTGCCTTTAAAGAGTTTCCGTGGCGCTGGTGCTCTGACACAGATGACGAAATCATCGCAGTTTCATATAGGTGAAGAAAAATTATTTTCTTTGTACAGTGAAACGGAAGATGTTATCAACATTTGGAACATAACCGCTGATAAACGTGCCGCTTATTTGCCGTGTCGTGATTTAATAATAGACACATGCAATTGGAAGAATGGATCAGACATGTTCTTGGCTGGTTTGTCCAATAATAAAACTAAAATTTATAAACTGCGTATTGAAAATTTGTAGTATTTAATGTTGTATAATATGTTAAATGAGTCACTGAATTTTTTTGTTATTCTTCTCCTTCAATTCATTCTCATTTTCTACCTCTTATTACCTTTTCAAATTCATCATTATTTACTTACCAACTTAATTGTATTGGAACTTCCAAATTATGTTGTACATAATAAACTTTACTTTTTTTCTATATTCCATAATTGTGATAGCGGTGTATGTGAATAAATTCATGAGTTAATTGTTTATTTTGATTCACATTATTGTGAAATGACAAGTATTTCAAACTCTTAATTATTTTGTGAAATTGTAAGAATTTTATTCAACGTTATTTTCACTTTTAAAAATATATTTAGAACATTAAATATTTTGGATAGAAAAGACGACTCACAATTAGACCAATGTCATAACTACTGGAACATTTAAAACCATAATATGAAAATGTATCATTACTGATTTAGTTGAATATGTACCTAAATGGTTATTTTCAAAGTTCTTTTTTTTTCCTTTTATTCTTTTACTCTCTGAACTTTTAATCGTTCGTTACTCAACTTGAGTGTTAATTTATTTTTTTTCCTATAGAATTTAATGCGTTACCAATAAGATTTCTATGGGGAAAAAATATAAACTAACACTCAGGTTGAACAACTAATGATCAAAAGTTTGATCATAAGTCTTTTCAATATCATGGTCGTAAAATAATTCACCATGTTTAACTCATGAATTTAAAATTCTGATTAATTTGTAATAGTCTGCTCTGTTTAGTAATTTTAGTTATAAAAAAACATGTTCGTATATGATTTTCATTGTCTACAAGTATAATGATTATTATTAAAATTATAAATTTTTCAACGCTCGTCATAAACATCAATGAAACAGTATACAGTTCCATTTTTATATGTCTGACTTTATGAAATTTTAAAATCTACAAATAAATAATAGTGAACAAATAATATTTCAATAGCATATCTTATTTTGTGCACATTCTTATCTGAATCATACTTCTGTTTACTGAATATTATTCATTGTTAAAAATGTTGACTAAACGACATAGTTTTAGTTGAATTTATAAAGCAGGTAGAAATATTTTCACATGTACAAAATAACTTATTGTGTGGATGTATTGATGTAAAATATATTTTGTTACTCTTAATAAAAATCAAAGAAACATATAATTATCTTCTTATTTATTTATAACTATTACCATTAATTTATTCATCCATCATCACAGTTCACATTGAAGATCACAACTATTTTAAATATTCTAAACATTAAAGTAGTAATTAGTAAATGTATAAAATGAAAACAGTGATGGAAATTTGTATTGAAATCTCATAATGTTGACTTTCGAAATTTTATCAATCGAATCGAAAATAAGTTGAATATTTGTAAATGAATAAGTATAACCTAAAATTTAAATTTAGATACACAGTTGTAATTACAAATTCCCAACGCTGCATTTGTGCTAAATCCAGCAAAATGCATGCAAAAAAATAAGTGGTTATAAGAAAAATTGCAGTCAAATTTACATATAACTAAATTAAAAATATTGTATATGAGATTTTACATAGTGAATTATAAGAAAATTAACAATTATTAAAAAATCTTAAAAAATACAATAACACAGAACCTTGTGTAGAACATTGGAAAACTTTCACGAGCATAAGTCTAAACATTTCGTCATTATTATGGAAGCCATTATAAAATATTGATAAAACAAAAGAAATATAGATTTCCAGCTCTAAAAAATAAGTGAGGAAATCAGAGACATGAAAATTTATAATCATTGAATATCAGATTAATATTTGCCACATTTCAAAAGATGGATTCCCTGAATATGAGATTACTCATACACAAATAATCTCAAAACAAATGTATTATTTTTTTTTCCAAACATGAATTTAGCAATGTAAAAGCAAATGCATTCACAAACCAGCTTCATATGATTTTGTGACTCCTAAATTAACAGTTTAAAGATCTGACAGAACTAAATTTCAAGTGAAAGAACATAATTCATTCACACATTTGTGAATAAACTCTTGTCTATACGTGTATTCGACGTTACATCAAATATTGCAAGTATTTACAAACTAAAACATTCAATAAATTGACTAAAAATGTGACTAACTTAATATGTATGAATACAAGTTAAATTATAAATTAAATGTATAACAAAATCACTATTTATCGATTAAATGCGAATATTACATATATGTATATAAAATGAATTGATCATAAAATGTCAATAAAAAAAATACATGTACTTCAATGCAAATGAGAAATCGGTGAAGCTAAAAACGTATTCCTGTTATAAGTTGAATGGAACACTTTTTTAGATATTTTTTTTTCATATTCGAGAATAGTATAATATCAGTGTTATTAAGAGAGCTAAAATATCACATGCTTGAATCTAATACTGAGATAAAAATGCTAGTTCACGCATTATTAAATCACTTAAGTGTTTGATGGTGAAATTAATTTGCGACTGAGGATGCATAGAACACCATCCAAAAATAAAGATCAATATATAAATATATATATGTATAAGGATTGAATTTTTAATTATTAACGATGATGCACACCCATAAGGCGTCAAGAGTTTTTCATTTAATCTCACTCGACTTTGAAACTTTAAAACTATTTATACAAAGCCGAGAGAAAAGTATGAATTATTGATTGAAACAAAATCAAATCAATTTTGATTATGTTAAATACGTTTCACCGAACAGCTTATATTCAATTCGATTAAGAAGTTGATGTCTCCTTTTTGGCAGAAAACGAAACGATGGATCTGATGCCTTTTACAGAAGTCTGAAAAAGAAAATAGAAAAATATTTTATATATATTTTCTATAAGAAAATGCTCATTTTGTATGGAAAATTAACCCAAGCTTAGCGCTAACGAAACCGAGCTCAGATGATAGGTATGTATAATTGAGTAAACAAAAAGTCCATAGGGGGCATATTTAAAATTGATGGCTAAATGTGTAAAAAAGGTATTTGAAGTTTTGAAGAGCTAGAGGTATTTACGAGGTGTGACAAAGTGTGAAAAGACAGCAGTTACGGCGCATGAAGTCGACTGCACACGCATGTAATAAGTGTATCAGTCTACCGATACACCAGTATAAGTTGTATTTACAAAGTCTCATAGTCTCATAGAAAATCAAAATGAGCAATCTCGTCAAATAACTCAAAACTGGTGATCTCTGCTGACAATTATCACTTTGAAAAATCACTACTTTACACACTTCTAAACTGCAAAAGCTTATTTTATTAATCATTTTTATTAATGCAACCCTTGTAAAAATTAAAAATGCAATTTCACGTACTTAACCATCGATTTTGATTATGCTTCCTATGCACTGTTTATTTAGCCAATTATACCTATCATATAAGATAGATTTCGTTTGTGCCGTGCTTAGGTTTTTTAGCTAACATTAGATATCATTACTAACCTTTTTCTTGGATCCATTAAGAAAATCTTTATACATTTCCGATCGTAAATATCGTGAATAACTATCAGATTTCATTAAGTGATAAACATGAGCCTGAAAAAATTAAATAAATTTAATAGTTATTCTCTCAATTTTAAGTAATAATGAATATATTGTACTTGAGCATGGTCAAAGCTCCATCTATCAGCACCGGCTTCTACGTTAGCTTTACATACAGATCGACTGGAAGAATCAACGTTAACAGGACACGGTGCATCCGGAGCGAGATATTCTCGCCATATTTCTGCAGCACGCGATCGGACCTGTCGCTGAGGTAGCGCTTTAAGCTCTTGAACAGCCTCCCAGAATCTATTTTCAAAATCAACAAAAATATTATTTCTTTTTTTTTTTTTTTTTTAATCAAAATGTTTTGTACAATACTTTAAATTTTCCCCAGAAAATTCTTTATCTAGGAATTTTGTAAAATGCTCTCGCCCCGCAGGATCTTGAAGTAATTCTCTGAGTCCAAATGCCCATCTTCTAACACGCCTCAATGGTACTTCTTTGCTGTAATTCAATACAACTTACCGTTAAAAAAATCTCACCTATTATTACAATGGACCAAATTATGATACTTTCATTTCTAGATATTCAATATCTCATTTTTAATTTCATTAGGGTAGTTAATAATTTATCGATGGTGTTAAACACTCAAAATTAACTTTTTCATATGGATAAAAGAAGGATAATAAATAAATAAAATGGATAATTTATCATTAAACCTTTGTTTCTCCTGATCCCAGAGCTCAGTAGTATCGGATGTCCAAGGATTTGGCCATTCCGGAGCCGTCAAAAAAGCATCATATTCAACATATTGCTCAAAGTAATTGATACATCTGCCAAAATATAATAGAAGTAAGTAAATATTCAAATTGGTGTAAAATTGAACAACAAAATTTGCTTACGCTTCTGCAACTTTAGAAACTTTGATATTCCTTCTTTCTATTCTTTGCTTTAATAAGGATACTTGACGGCGAGCGGCTTCCAAACGAGAATCTGTAGTTGAGACTCTAAAATAGAAATTAATTAAAGCACAAATACGGAAGTTGACTTAACATGAAAAAAATTTTACTTCAAATCATTTGATGTTTGAGTTGTCTCTGGTGCCGCTGTTATTTCATCGCTTTGTCCAGGAGCAGTCACTGTTACAATAGGCATTCCAGGTCCTATCTAAATATTAAAACAATATCATTTACTATAACAAAATATACGAGAATAGCAGTCAAATCATTTAAAATGAAAAATACAGATATAGATGATTTTGTTGAAGTAGGAGCTTTACCACCGCCTCGACAAGCCTTTTTGATATCCACTTCTGTTGTGTTGACGCATCCAGGCTACGAACAAAAAAAAATGCAATGACAATAAAAATGTATGTTTAAAATATCAATAATAAAATTAATATACCATAGGTCTATGCACATCCCAAAAGGCCCTTTCTTGGCTATCTAACACTTTTCTTTCTAATTTGTCCCTCTTTTTGTCAACCTATAACATATACAAAAAGATAAAATTAACAATTCATATAGACAGTAAGCTAAACAGACATATACTAGTAATTGTGTAAGTCTTCATTAGGCTTTCCGAAAACTAAATAAATCAAGAAATTCAGCATATATTGATGACGTTTCTCAATATCAAAAATTTCAAACACTTTTATCTGACATTCAAACACTTTTCTGTGAAAAGTGTTATTTGAAACTAAAATTTGTTAATTTGGAATAAAAAATTTGCAGTTAGAGAAATTTATTTTGTGTATCTATTATAGACAATAAGAATAATGAGCAGATGCACAAAATAAATGTATCTAATAATATACCTTGCTTTGCGCTTCTGCTTGCATGAATATAAACTCCCATTTTCTAGAAAACATTTTTTGTAGACGAGCTAAACTTTCTGCTTCATAATCGGCCAGTTCAAGTCTAGTTTTGTTCTGCATTGTCCGTTTACACAAATATACAGCTGAAAATATCCATACCATTATAAAAATGTTATTTAAAACTAAATACATATGTATGTATAAAGAATTAATCATACCGTAATCAGTGTTTTCAGGTTCCCATTGATTCGACGGCCAAAAGTATGGAGTTTGAAATCGATAATGCGTCCCGTCGTTTTTCACAGTCAAACAATGATCGTCCACGGGAAACAGATAACCATGTGCGGCTAGCAAGTGAGCTAAATGTAACGCTTCTTGTCCGTCCTCAAGTGACAAGCGTCTTGAGAGCCAAGCGACCAAATCACTTCCGGTGAACACCTTAAAATTATAAATTTCATTACAATTCAATAACACAAAATACATAAAATTATTAGAAATAAAGACCGTACCGAAGGTATTTTTGACATGAAACTTTTAACCGTTCTAACTGGCACTCCAGACACTTCATCTTGCATTTTTTCAATAAGAGCTTCCATCTGTAAGGAAAAAAAATCATTTATTTTACCATTCACATATGATTAAAGTCACAAGTTTTCTATTTCATGTTCAATACTTCGAAAATAATATCAAAACGTTTTACAGAATTATTGAAATACAGAAAATGGTTCTATATATGATAAAAAATGTCATTTGTACCCTTTGTGCTATTCACTCATCAATTAGATTAGGTAAGGTGAGATTGAGTATTGTAATAATTGAATGCTCTACAAGCAGCTATTGAACTTAAAATGATAAATATTTAATTTGAATTGATACAATACCTTCTTGTAAACTAGATAATTTGGTGAGTCTTCCGGTTGAGGTATTTGAACATTGGTCGACGCAGGAGGCTGAGCATTGGATCTGGTGCTCGCTTCCTTCCCAGAAGGAAGTGTAGCCCGCGGCGCACCACTCTTATCCACTGAGTTCATGGTCACCATGTTTCAGTTTACAGATGAAATAAATATAGAAAAAGTGGCCGAACCACTAGCAAAATTATGAATTCCTTATTCTTGAAATATATTTTGCTTCCTTTAATCATTCATATATAAGGAAACTTAACTTTTCCTTCAAGTATTAAGAGGAAGTTTGCATAAATATATGTTTTATATCAAATAATTTCATATATTTGGATTCATCGTCTTTGGACAGTGACTATTCACATATCTTTGCATCAAAGATAATGAATTTAATACTTCAAGCATAATTTGCATCTACCGGATGTCATCGATTTTATTCTAGATAATAATATCACATTTAAAATATAAATTTTTGGTAATGATTTTTAATGACTTTTACATTTTTCTAAAGCGATTCAGACAAACATCGTCAAATGGTACGGTTCATTTATAATCCATACTATTAATATAAATATATGCACATACATCTATTTGGTAACGATTAATTTCTTTAGTATACAATATTGAGTATTCTTTAAATCATCCAAAAGACAAACACAACTCGAGACTAGAATATATTTGTTATTTTCAATACTCAGATTCTTTTATCAAAAAAAATCATTTAATTTTGCATCTATGCGAGCAATTTTAGTGAATCGAGTTTCTATTTTTCTTTATTGTCGATCATAGTATAATTAATCTTAAGGAGTATCATTTTTCATAGATATCGTACTCTATTTGAATGAGATATATATTTTTTTCAACATTGTAATGAGTCATGTTTCAGCATCTGAAAATAAAACAAACAACTGGGGGTATAAATATTTCAATGCACATTCATTTGACTGAACGATTAGTTTTCATCGGAACCAAACAACTAATGAATACAGATTAATTTTCACAATAGAGCGATTGAGGTCACTTTCACATAACGGAAATAGATTTGCGCTGTACTTACATCCATAGTTAAACGCGTTAACTTAAACAAATAATGATGTTGTTATGAGACACCGTGAAAACGATCATGCGAAAAACAATCGGAGCTAATGTCGTCCTTGTATGTTTTTATTATATAACTGTACCGAATTCGTTAAAAGTACAGAGAAGTCATTTCAGAATTGAAAATCGGAGAAATAAAACCGAAATTTTTCTATCGGTTTCGACAAAGAAATGCATGGAAATACTTCGTGTCACATTTCGACGTATCTATTTAATGTTTTTAATTAATTTCAAAAAAAAAAATGAATAAAAAAACTTGGAATTTCACAAAATCTTCAAAGGCTGAAAAATATTATATGCAATAAGTAGTTGATAATGATGCGAATTGAATAAACGATCACGGTTTTTTTTTTAATTTTTGGACTTCTACTGTCATAATAAACTGCACAACTTGGGCGCAAACGTCAAAAAAACAAATAATTATTTAGAATCGTGTAACAGAAACGATACGTTTAAACTTTCGGTTACGAATACGAAACGATAAAAATTGGCGCCGTCCATCCGGAAACGGATGAGGTAAAGCGACAATCGAAAACGGAAACGGAAACGGAGGAGCGAAGGGAGGAGCCCGCTTCCTCCGGAATGGCCGTTCTTCCGGTCGACGGGCGCGCCGTTCGCCGCGAGCGTTAAGGACGAGTCGTCGAAGAGACGAAATTGACGAATTTAAGTCGTTACAAACGGAAAATTGGCGGCAAACGCCATTCGAACGCTTCGAAATTACGGCTCACCGATCTACCGTGCCACCCCGCCGCCGATCGATACTGCTAGTGTCGGTGTCGTCGTCGTCGTTGTCACACTACGCAAGTCGGCTCTACACTATTTAAAAAAATATAATTTTAGACTTACACCTGTCGCGAATAAATTCGATTTTTTCTATTAAAAAATGAATAAAATCAAATATTATATGATAAAATCCGGTCTTTCCACAGCTCTATTTAACTAACTATGGAGTTACGATCAGTCTTTCGATTAAAAACTGTCAAAATTAATCTTTGTCCCGTTTATTTTTGATAATTCGTAATCGAAGAACTGATCGTAACTCTTTGGTGTTAGTTGGTTAACATTGAAGCAGTGAAGTGAAAAGACCGCCCTTCGTAGTTTTAAAACGGTCGTTTAGCTTGTGCTATTATTGAGATGTTAAAATTGTGCAAAGGAGCTAACGACGGGTAAGAGAAGACTCGTCCGTCCGATCTGACGTACGTTCGGTCTTAGCGCCGATTTCAGCAACAGGGTCTATTTCTATGGCGCGAATTACAGATCAAGTTTTAATAATAAGATTTTACGACTTCGAGTTCAATTTTAATCTTCTAACAGTAACATCACATAATTTGAAATTAAGAGGTTCAACTAAAAACTAGAAAAGCATAAAAACTTATTCATTTTATTCACAAACAGGCTTAAAAAACTGAAAAGTTAATAATTAAAACAATAATACAATGAAAAATAGTTTTAATTTAGAATAATGTTACTATAATTACAATTTCAGGACATCAGTGAAAAAAAAAACAGATTTAAGATTATAGAGGAATCATTCCTTTTATGAGCAACAATCTGCCTTTCTTTTATGTCAACGTTTCTTATTGGTGCAACAAGATTGAGTCTAATAGTCTTACTTAGACACAATACGATCAATTCGCCCAAAGTTCTTTATGATTATTAAAATCCACGTTTCCGATTTTCTTATCTTTGGAACATCTATCTTTGATGACGAACAAAATCATTTGTTGCAACGGCCCAGGAATCTGAAACTTCAGGTCTTGAGCGAATGCTTTAACACATACATCACTGTTACCGGTGAGCACTTTGTTTTTCTGCTCCGACTGAAAACAGAAAGAGATATACATATGTACAAATATGAAAATGCTGGAAAATCAAGTCGATAATACCTTAATAAATCCAAGATGAACTAAAAAGGCATTTGCAACCAAAGAGGTTCGTTGCTTATCTCCATTTAACCACGATTTCAATTTGGAATATATATCTGATGTGTTCAGATCTGAGGCCGATAAACTAAATATGACTTGTACTATTTGGTCGGCAAATTCATCATCATCGCTTGTTTCCTGATGATCAAAAAAAAAAACATTTAAGTAACAATATAAAAATTGATCAACTACCTATATGAATTGCAATAATTTTTTTCTATATTAGAAAATTCAAAACAAACCTTCATATATTTAGAAACAATCTTCGCTTCAACTGCTCCAGCTGATTCGTATATTTTTTTGATAGAAACTGCAGCATCAATTGTGTTAAGTGGAATATTGGACTGATTATCTGTTTCAACATATTTCAAAAAATAAAAATTATTTAATTCAATTTTTATAAAATAAGTAAAAAATTAAAAATACCATATTCAATGTGTGAATCATTTTCATTTTCTTCATCATAATCCCCATCATCATATTCTCCTTCTTCCTCCTCCTCTTCCTCATCGTCACATTCATCTTCCTCATCTTCATCTTCATCATCTGAAGGCTCTTTTCCAAAGTCAATTTCGCCATTCGCTCGTTCACTCAAACTATTTTTGAACGCAGTGTTAAATTTGTTGCCTTCCAAAAACATAAGCGTATCACATCTCCACAATAGAGCAGCTTCCAATTCATTTTTTGATTTAGATGATATTTCATTAAAACTCAAATCTAAAGTCTACAAAAAATGAAAAAACATTAAAACTAAATTTGTGGCTGTTAGTATAATAGTGATGCAAGCCGTGTCTATTGCGTTACAAGAATGCTTTGTGTTTGAGTTTATTAAAATTGAAATTGAAAAAACACTCTCGAGTCTCTCACTTCGAGATCAATATTTTCTATTTAAAATAACAATATCAAACTTGAAGTGTAAAACTTTGCAATAATGTGAATCAAAATGAAAGACTAATCCATCTATAATATATACGACTCTCACAATCGAAGGACATACATTATTGTACATAAAAGTGTGAATAACCAACATACCTCAAGATCTGGTAAATTAGGTTTCATCAGTGCTTGTAATATCAATTTGCCGCCTGCATTTTTCAATAAACAATCACCAAAATTTATTACTTTCAAATTTTTCAAATCGGGCAAAACTTTTAAAAGTGCCTTGGCCCCTTTGGGTCCGATCGTATTATCATTAAGATTGAGAGTTTGGAGATTCTTGTTCTTCGACAATGCATTCGCGAGAGCTTCAACGCCAGGAAAGTAAATTCCATTTTGAGGCAACGATAAGTATTCTAAAGTTGTAAGTTTCTGAAATATATATTAAGATATAAAGACCCGATTGTTAAATATGAAAATAAAAATAGTTTCGATGCAATATACATCTATTATGGTAGCGACGGCGATCGCTCCTGGGTTTTCTAAGCGATTTCGACCAATTTCAAGCCTCTTTAATTTAGGAGGTGGCGTACTAAGGGCAGACATCAGAACTTTAGCTCCACTTATACCGAGTCCATTGTTATTTAAATATATATGCTGAAATGTGGAAAGACCGAAATAATATAAAAAATATTTCATTATGTTTTGTGTAAAGAATGAAACGCACTTCTAAATGGACGGAATGTGGACTTTTGAAATATGCGACGACACTTTCGAGACCTAGAGCGCCGAAGGCGTTATCGCTCAAATTCAGAGTGGTCAAATTGGCGCAAGATCCCAGAAGACCGTTGATCAGACTTTTCTGAAAATATGACGAAAATATAACAATAACGATTGTAGTGCAGTCTAATTCATTCTATGTATGTAACTGAAAAGTATTTTTTTACCAATGCTACGGGTACTTCAGGTTTATTTCTCGATACGAAAATATCTGCCCATCGAGCATTTTTAAGAGAACCTCCCTTTTCTCCTAAAAGTTTGCCGAGATGAGCCGCAGCTTCCACTCCAAATGAATATGTACTTAAATCTAGCGTTTCCATTTTCGGACATTTCTTTATTGCCGCTACTAATGCTTCAACTGTAAAAAGTAAATAAATCCTTTATAAATATGATTGTGAGATAATTTTTGCATAATATAGGTAGGTATGTATTTAGTTCTTTTATCGAGAGGATCGTATATCAAAATTTGATGGTTTTGAATTATTTGTTTTCAAAATGTATCGGACAAAATGCAAACTCAGAATTTTCAACTCGCTATTGATGATATAATTCAACAAGTTGAACAATTTGGTCAACGGACCAGCGTTAGTAAGTAAATAGGTAAAAATTTGATCAGACTATTTTAGAAGAATTTTTTTTTTCTTATTAACTCCATACGAACAATATGTTTTATATGTGTAGTTTTCGACTGCCAAACGAGAAATCTTTGAATTTGTGTAGGTTCATCAAAAATTGCACGAGATTGATTTAGGTTATGTCCGATGCCGTGACATACGTTGAGCGGGAATCAAATCGAAAAAAGCGCGACGGAAACACTTTTCGAAATCGCACACGATAGACAACGTATATGTAGTTCAAAAAGCGGCCGTTACGCTAGCCGTGAGAAAAAGCGCGCGAGATTCAAAACGTAACGAGAAAGAGATACTGACGATCCTGCTCCGTGTCTATGGCGACGCTCTTCCGGTCCGCGTAGACTTCTGCCGCGACGACGCATCCGGCTTCCTGAGTAGAGTCGTCGCATTTGGAGTCCTCGAGAGCGGGAAGGCCGGCTCTCAAGTCCTCCATGGCGGTGGCGGCCGCGCAGTAGCGCCAACCGAAGCCGTGACCCGCGCGCCGAGAGTTTCGAGACCTTCTGCGGGCGACGCGGCGCGCACACCCCAGCATCGCCGACGCTCGCGACGACGATCAGCGGCGACGCGGCGCCCCCCGCGGCCGAACGGGGCGACTTTTATTTTTTAAACGCGAAAGCGCGAACTCAACGGAAGCGATCGCGGCCTACCGCTTCGGGGGTGAGTTTTTTGTTTTTGTCCGAGTGCCATTTCTACGTTCGCACCGCGCGTAAAACAGCTGAAAAAAATGTGAAATCTATTTATTTGTGCGATTTTTTTTTCATTATTTCTGATAATCGTAAATATTTTAAATTATTATCGTTGATTACTAGGCCCCATTCACACTACGACGTTTCGCGCGCATTTCAATGGGGAACTTTGAGCACGCTATCGGCGACCGGCCTTCGACAATTTGACGGTTAACGATCGCCCACAACGTGCATCAAGCTCCCTATCGATATTCGCGTAAAACGTCGTCACGTACAAAGGGTCTTATTATTATATTATAAATCTTTACGGTTAATATAGTAAATGGAAATGTGCCTAAATCGTTTTATTCTTTTCGTATATGTATTACGATTTTTTGAGGTATTGTTTAGTTTTCCAATATTTTTGAACAGTAGGCTCTACCGTAGCGGTTAGTTAATTCGCGATTTTCAAAATGTTTATTTTTCTGGTTGAAATTGTATCAGATCACGAATCAGGTAGTCACATAATATATCTTATAATTATTTTTTTTCTTTTTCATAAATATACCAAAGTGGGTAATGTAAATTAGAATCTCATTAGATTCTCATAATATTTCTATGTCGAAAATTACAAAATAATCTTTTCTTAATTAGCCTTAAAGTATGTATGTATAAGAAATAAGTATGTAATTAAACATGTATATCCCTATTTGCTTACGTATTTTAATGTGAAATAAACATCACACATTAACCACAATGATATTCACGTTTATTTTAAGTAACAGTCCATGAATGAATAACTAAGCTTCCACATTGAATTTGATTATTATAATGTGGTAATTAAAGTTTATTTTTTAACAAATAGAATAAAAATAACAACAAGGTACATAGATAAGTAAGTACATTTCACACTTTTCAGTTTAAGATTTCATAAAAAGTTTGAATTGATTTTTATCGACTAAATAAGTAATTATCGCTGGAATAACAAATTTGAAGACCTCATTCTGTTTTATACAACTTGAGTTAATTTTCGAAAGAATTCAAACATCAGCAGCTGATAATAAAACACCTCTCACCTTACGAATATAAAATTATTAGCAATTAACTACTCAAGTCATTCAATATTTGCGTGACAAAAATGAGCCCATGAAACATTCCTGTTACACACACTAACGCATAAATAATGACTGAATATAACAATACGAAATATTCTAATATTTTATTATTAATTCGTCTAAAAACTTACATTATTAAAAAATATTTATTAGCACAGCGTGTGAATCATATACAAACGACATATAAAAACAAATGTTATCTCGATCAGCGTTAATTGTGAACGACATCGAATATTTTTTTCTGCTATTGTTTTCAACGATCTGAAAATTCGATCGTAATATTCTAATAAGGAAATATCGAAACCCCGAAAGTGCACGTTGACCCTATTCGCATATTCATTTGTTTTCAGTGGCGTAATCACTCTACAACAGAGTGATGCGAGCATCTGGGCCCAAAGTTTCAGACGCTCAATATATTTCAGACTCGAACTATGAAATTTCGAACTAAGATTATCAGCTTATCAAGGACAAGATCATCAAATGAGAAATTAAATTTATAGTTTTTTTAGGTAATAAATTATTTTTATTCGGTTTCAGTTTTCAGCTACATTACTGTTCATTTTAGTTTCGGATATATAGACAGAGACGTCACCTAATGGGGGTAAGTAAGAATGGGCAACTAACTATCATCTCCAACTTTATTATTAAATTTTTATATATTTTAAATTAGTGATTGAAAACGAAATTTTGTAATTTAAAAGATTTTTGAAAATAATGAAACG
Organism: Cheumatopsyche charites; assembly: GCA_024721215.1. Lineage (NCBI taxonomy): Eukaryota > Metazoa > Arthropoda > Insecta > Trichoptera > Hydropsychidae > Cheumatopsyche > Cheumatopsyche charites. Next base: position 4,970,325 of record CM045581.1, on the reverse strand, counting down.
AATTTAAACTACAGTAGCACTGTCTTAGATAATTTAAATAATAAAACAGGCCATCATATTTTTTCAAATCCGATCCAGGACGCATTTTTTAAATATTCTTAAAATTAATAGGAGGGAAGTTGGTGATAAATAAATTATTTTATACATGAGAAAAATTAGACTTTTTAAGTTGGTACAGATCAGATTTTAAATAGTGTTAGATTTTGTTTTTTTTTCAGATTAGGTTAGGTCGAATATCTAGTAATATTTTTTTACCCCCCTAAAAAACATTTAAATAACGTCCCTGACTTAAAAAAAATGATATTCGAACTTCGATTCTACTATAGTACTTTTTTATTTATTTTTACACAGTTTTTCCATTTTTTCATTACCTACACAGGCACTCGAATCGAATGATCGTAAGGTCAAGTGAGAGCGTGGTAGTGTTCGCTGGCGTCGCTCGGAGCTGGTGTACGTGCTGCTGTCATTATTGTTGAACTTTGGCGCGGACAACATGGCTGGTTCGTTTTTCAATTTGGACTTTTTGAATTTTCACATATTTTGCCGCCCTTTTCGAAATTAATTTAATCATTATTGTCGTCTTTTTGGTTATGTTCAATTGATAGGTTGTGCTTTTTTGACGTCTGTCACTTTGATTATTTTATCGATGTGCATTTGGTTCAAGGCCGATTTTTTATCTTGTTTTGATTTAGTTTGCATGCATTTTGAAAATTTTAATAAAGTTTAGGTGCTTTCCTATTTGATTAGCGTCACTGTTCTGACTTGATCGATCTCATCCCAAATATTTAAGTTCTAAATCTAATGAAAATAATGTTTTATTTTAACGAAAAACGATTTTAATCTACACATTGACAGATTTGTTAGTGTAGTTATGATTTCGAAGATGGTCAGTTTGGTATTAGAAATGTTAAATTAAATATCATATACAGTGTGCTTTCTATGATCCAGTTTGAAAATTATCCGCGGACGAAAAATACTTGATCAATTTCCATTTCATTTTGTTTTCGACTAAAATAGCAATAAAATACGCATTTGTTATTATGTGTGGCATGTTGAATTCCACGTGAAAAATGTCTATCTATTTCTGTTGAGAAATAATTATAAAATTCATAAATACACATTAAAGAAACAGATATTTTCAAATCGAATGCAGCTATGATAATAATTGGTGCACAATAAACATATTATTTATTAAACAAATTGAATATTTGTATTGTTTCAATTATGTATTTGAGAGTGTAGTAAGAAATAATGTAAAAAAATGTTTCACTCATTCATTTCAATATCTTCAAATTTCAATTTATTCTACAAAATAGATAGAAATTTCCCATTACTGTCATAAATAGTTGAAGATAACAATTATTTTACAATACTATATTCAGATAAAAGATAACGTTTGTCTTGGTAAAAAAAATTTCTTACAATTAAAAAATGAATGGATCAGACATTTTAATTTTTGTGTATTTTATGTTCTTCAAAAATTTTTTATTTACATTTCAGCTAACAATCCATTCCAAAGCTTCGTCAAGGAGATACAAGTAAATGGAAAAACTTATAAATATTTCGATTTGTCTTCCTTGGGTCCTCAGTATGGTAATTGTATATTTTCAATATTTTATAAATCCTAACAATAAGATCACAATTGATGTAATATCTTCACTATATTATTTCAGATAAATTACCCTTTAGCATAAGAGTGTTGCTAGAATCATGTGTGAGGAATTGCGACGGTTTCCAAGTTCTTGAGAAAGATGTTAATAATGTTCTCAATTGGGAAACCAATCAAAAAGTGGAAGGCGGAGTTGAAATTGCATTTAGACCAGCCAGAGTTATTTTACAGGTTATTGTTTTATCTTGTTAATGAGTTTTAAATGATAATGACCTAAAAAAATGTATATTCACTTATTACATTATTGAAAATATTTTTCTGATTTAATCGCAGAAATTTTAATTGTAATCTTTTAATAATTTCGTACTTCTAAAATAAAATATGTTATTAGTGTGTACAGCAATATTGTATTTTGTTATATTGATAAATTATATATTTTACAGGATTTCACTGGCGTACCAGCGGTAGTAGACTTCGCGGCGATGAGAGATGCTGTCAAATCTCTTGGAGGGAATCCCGATCGCATAAATCCTATATGCCCATCAGATTTGGTCATTGATCATTCTGTACAAGTTGATTTTGCTAGAAGGTAAATAATTGATTTAAAAACAATGGACTATACACATATCAAATTTATAATAATTTTCATGACAGAAAATTGTATATATGCAATTAGCGACATAATAGTTTCAGTATAATATTGTGATAACGTAAATAATATTTTTCTCATAAATTCTACATATTCTTTCAGTTCAGATGCGTTGCAAAAAAATCAAGAGTTAGAATTTGAGAGAAATAAGGAGAGATTCACGTTTTTGAAAGTAATTTAAACCTTAGTTATCTTTTTTTATAATTGAATAATATTTTTACACAAATATTTCTTTCATTTTGTCAAAAGTGGGGTGCAGGAGCTTTTAATAGAATGTTGATTGTTCCACCTGGTTCGGGAATTGTCCATCAAGTCAATTTAGAGCATCTTGCAAGAGTAGTTTTCGCTGATGAAAATGGATTACTCTATCCCGATTCTGTTGTCGGTACCGATTCTCACACGACTATGATAAATGGCTTAGGTGTTTTAGGTTGGGGTGTAGGCGGTACGTTTAACTTATTTGTTATGTAATATCTCATTTTGAGATATCTCAAATGAAACCTTTTCTAATGCAGGTATCGAAGCAGAAGCTGTTATGTTGGGACAAGCTATATCTATGTTACTACCACCGGTCGTAGGATACAAATTAGTGGGTGAACTTAATCAGCTTGTTACGTCAACTGATCTTGTATTAACAATTACAAAGGTATTTTTTTTCTTTTTATTTTTCATTAACACATTAATTTCTTACAAATTTTACATCTAAACATTGTATTTTTGTAGCATCTTCGTCAACTTGGTGTTGTCGGTAAATTTGTCGAATTTTTCGGCCCAGGAGTATATAAATTGAGTATTGCCGATAGAGCTACAATATCCAACATGTGTCCTGAATATGGCGCTACAGCTGCATTCTTCCCTGTCGATCAACGATCTTTAGATTATTTAATTCAAACAAGTTAGTCGTTATATATACATGATTTTCATATTTGTACAAAAAAATTGAATAATTAAATGGTTATGATCGAATTCCAGATCGGTCTGATGAGAAAGTGGAAATTATTGAGAAATATCTTAAAGCTAGCAAACAACTGAGAAATTATTCCGACCCCAATCAAGATCCCATTTTTACTGAGGTTAGTTTCAAATTATTTTTTTCTTTTCATGTGAATGATTAATATTTGGTATAAATTGTTTTATGAAGTTTATTATTTAACTCTTTGATCCTGAGAAAATTTTCTGAAGAGTTCCCTGCAATATTTTGGTCTTTTAAGCCTTTTTTTTAAATTATGAAATTTTTACTAAAAAAATAAAAGAAAAACTTTTTTGAAAGTTATTTTTAATATTAAAGTTCACGCTTATTCACATAGGTATTTTAATTTTTTAAATAATAATAAATGAATGCATTTAATTAATTTCGAAATTTTTCAAATAAAATGTTGAGTGTGATCTACACAGAATTGTGGAAAACAATTGTTTGTCAAGTTACGCTCGAAATGGACCTCAAAGGGTCAAAATTATATTTCACCTATAATCTAAATTGAAAATTTCTTTTAAATTACAGGTTGTCGAATTGGATTTAAGTACTGTTGTAACTTCTGTTAGCGGGCCGAAGAGACCACACGATAGAGTTTCTGTATCTGATATGAAAAAAGACTTTAACGAATGTTTAATAAATAAGGTATGTTAGTTCAATTTCATTGAAAAATATCAGCATAAATGTGATTAACAATAAGTTCGATTTCACACATATTCTTGTGAGCACTTGTGATTGCTTTCTAGATGGTTAATATTATTTATTTGTCACTTTAACATTGATACTTTATTTGGAAATCATGCATCAAAACTTCCAAATGGTCATTCTTGCAAAATAACAGTTGTCAATTACGGAGTGAGAGCTGTCAGGGGCATTTATTGCAAATTTTAAATTCAGATTTAGGTTTTTTTTAACAATGATACTGATAAAAAAACAATAAAATTTCTAATGCGTTCCCTTTCAAATATTTATAAAATAACATTTTAGCCTTTAAGTTTTTTTAATGTAAATTTTGTGGCCATTCAAAGAGCGCTTTGATATTTACAAAATGTTTTGTATCGATATTTGTCAATATTGATAGGATACTTCAAATATGCTCCTAGATGATTTATGTATCTTTCGATTCAGTCCTTTGTCAAATTAAAATTACACATTGACTTTTTCTTCTTCATTTGGGACTACAGGCCTATATGGCCCTTGGCCTCCATCAGGAACCTTGCCCAGTCGGACTCGCCAGTACCCGACTGCCATTCTTCTATAGTTTCTATTAACTGCATGTGATCGTTTCTCCCTCGATCTGTCTCTGAACCTTTGCAATATTGGTTCCTGTATAAGCATTATTCTGGGGATCCTCTCAGGATCCATCCTGATCACATGGTCTGCATATTTCAATCTTTAGATTTTGTACCATTGTATTACAATATGCTCAACAAATAGGTCCATGAGTTCGGAATTGTATCTGGCCCTGTACGATCCATCTGGGAAGGACACCGGGCCATAGATTCTCCTGAGGATTTTTTCTCAAAAACAAGGAGCCGTTCCTCATCTTTGGTAGTCAAGGTACAGGCTTCGTATCCATAGGTGATAACCGGCAGTATCAGAGTCTACTATATTTTGAGTTTCGTATTTTTTGTTTAATACTTTTAATCATGTTGAAAAAAAATGGTTATCCAATCATAAGCCTTATTTTGGTCCCTGGCCGTTTTAAAGTATCAGTTCGGCTGTATATTTCTTAGGATTCTTTACAGGATTTTTTTATAGGTTAGATTGTAGTCTTATCGTCCAACCCCCTGACTAAGAGAACCAGGGTTTCTTATGTTTGGGTTTTTTCTTCCCTTAACTGGGGGTCTCCTGTTTTTTAACACTAGAGATTCGCTTATTCGCTTTCTCTCTATTCGCTACGGCATTAAGCCACCTCAGCGTTTGCGATGTGGACGCTAGGGAGTGGAACTTGATGGTAAAACAATACATTGCATTTAATAATACATCTTCCAGCTAGACAAATACCACCATGATTAATCCTCCCCTTGAACCCCATGACACATTGCAATATCATCAATTGTTTAGATTCTAAATGTACCCTCTAAATTTTATATGTCATTTTGTAGGTGTGATAGTTGTACACCACTAAACATATTTCTTTACATCATTATAAATTAAAATCGTTTTGAAATCAGTGGTTAATTATTTTGTTTTCTTGTTCATCCCATACTTACTCAACTTTCAATCAAAATTTCTGTGTCTATAATTTTCGTTGAGTTTGATTTATTTAAATTTTATGTTTTAGTGAGTTTCATATTGGAAACATATAAGATAATAGTATCATATTGGTATTTACTGTTTATGGGTTAAAAACTAAAAAACTTTTTTTTATTTTCAAAAATATGTTTATTTTCAACAAAAAATAAAAAATTCTTCACATTTTCAACAATAAAAATAAAATATAATTTCATATAAGCAAACTGTAAATAAATACAAATATCCAATTTCGAATCAATGTTAATTTTCATCATTGATATGTAGGTAAATTCAATAGAACAAACTGTATCCAGTGATTATTTTCATTAAATCAACCTGAACCCAGTTCATTCAATTGCATTTATACTCAAAATGCAGATTTGAAAAATTGATGGCAATCTTCTCTTGTCGATTTTTATGTAAATCACACTAATGAAATCAACCCAGTGATAAAATATATATCGATACCATCTGAGTGTCATTCATTAATGTGAATATACATCCTCACACTTCAAAACGTAGTATCGATTGTTGATCTCAATCACACCATCAGACATAATTCACCCAGTGACAAATTTACAATTATTGTCATACTGAGCATATTACGTCTAAAGGGATGATTGTTAACTGAAAAAGACAAGAAATCAAAAAATCAAAATGTCAAAAAAATGTTAATATATAATTCCAATAAAACACACATTAATTTCATTTGTGAATGATCAGCGGAGTATCATTCAAAAAATATATTTACTGATGTAATAGATTCCCATGTTTCAATGGTGGTCTAGCTTTATGAAAAATATAAAACTGTCATCAAAAGTTAGCACACCAAAGAAGCATAAGATTTCTATAAATGCATGTGAATTCGATTTAATGCAAAAATTTCTATTTCCAGGGTTTCGAGTGTTTGATCTAGTCACTAGTATTAAATCGAACAGTGATAGCTAAATCAACACTCGATATCCGGAAAATGTTAAACATCAAAAATGCAAATATAATAAATTGAGTATAAAGTTTAATAAATATTTTTTTTTACCATATTGTAATAGGACCTTTGACTCAAAACAGCAACGGGTAAAGATGATCTAATGATTTTCACATTGAAGGAAACTACAGCTGTGATATGAATCTCAAACGAACATACCACAATTATAGTTCCTTATACGTGAAAATCAGATTTTAATAATACTGGAACTCGTAGAAAACTCAGCTCGTACCTCGGACAATATCAACCACCACCCCTCTCCATTGATTCAGCTTTAAGATATTCAATACCATCTTAAAAGCAGGCCAATGAAGAGACGTAGCAGCTATTTATTGAATTAGGATGGATTCCTCCAATATTTGTCTCCAATGAAGCTTCTTGACCAATGTGTGGCTCCTCCAATATTTGTCCCCAATGAAACTTCTTGACCAATGTGTGTCTGCTCCAATATTTGTCTCCAAAGAAGCTTCTCGACCAATGTGTGGCTCCTCCAATATTTGTCTCCAATGAAGCTTCTAGACCAAGGTGTGGCTCCTCCAGTATTTGTCTCCAATGAAGATTCTTGACCAATGTGTGGATTGCAGGCGACTGTGCTTAGGGGCATCTCAGCCCGCCTTTTATAGGCTGATATTCATTTCGTAATTTTCGATGGTGGGGATATTTACGGTGTTGATAATTGTTTCTATTGACTTTCTTACTGTACCTGCATTAATTTCGACGTAGTTTTTTTTTCTCTACTGTACTTCGTGGAGGCAAAGTCTAACTTACTTTGCGAATTTTCTGTTAGTTGGGTTTTTCATCTACTTTCATCGGATTTTTGTGAAAATTTCAAAAATGGTAACATTTTTAACAAGCTCATAGTATGGAGATATGAACAGTAAAAAAATAAATGTTTTCATTTGCTTCAATAAATATAATATTCAGTTGAAACTTAAAAAAAAATCAAAATAATTCAATTTTACGTGAATTATGACTATGACTATATATATATATATATATATATTTTTTTTTTTTTTTCACTTTGAAATTCTGATTGATTTGATATGAATTCTATTGAATGTAATAATCTAATGAACTCATTAATATTACAAGCTGAAATATATGAATTTACATCGAAGCGAATAGAATCATTTTATTTATTTTCATATTTCTAATCTTTAACCATTAAAAAATGTGAATTTTTTGAGGTCTTCGCGAAATTCCGACAAAATCGAAATCTGACCGTAGGTATAGGTATCGCGCTTTTTTCGCACAAACCTCTGAGAATCCTTAAAATTTCCCATCTAAAAATTGCCATTTTTACGAAATCAACTCACATGTTTAAATACGCAGTCGGTGTGAAATTTTGTATTCAAAAAACTCAGAAGCAGGTTAAAGATTCTTTCAGCAATTCAGAATTAAAAAACGACTTCTCAAATAAACGTCGACCAATAGCAAACTGCCCCAAAAATGCATGTATGTATTATACATATATTGAAATATGATATGAAATATGGTTTGGAGGTCTGTGTCCCGGTCTGAGAGTCATTTGTCCCAGTCTGATGAAATTCACTAATTTTAAAAATATATTTTCCCATATTGTTATATTATTAAATATTGCTTATTTTTGAACGAATGTTTTCAAAAGTGAATTTTAATAATGGAATGGATATCGATATGACGTTGAGGCGAGCCCTTTTCGTATGTATGTATTTGTTTTTAATGTGGCTTTGAATTGCTTGATTATTTTTGTGTTTTTCAACTAGATACATACAATAAAAATCGTCGCATCGAAGGCGAATGTGTAATATCGGACCATTTCATTCAACAAAAACTACCTACATTAATTTCAAGGTTGAATGTTTTAGGATCATAATGAGTTATCATCAAATTTAAATGTGTTGAAGAGAGATTTCACTCGCCACAGAACGATGCACAATGTCCTTTATATTAAAAATAATGATATCATAAAAATAAGAAATTTCTAATGAGAAATTTTGTGAATTTTTGAAGTTATGAGACGTATTTTCATATGCAGCACTTTTTTTTATTCTTTAACGTACCTACGCAAATGCGTATAGCAAAAGTGCATTAATTTGATTCATGTGAAATATTTAATCCCTAAGAAAATATTAATTTGAATAAAAGTAAAAAGTCGGTTATTCTACGATGAGTCAAAAATCCGCGGAATAGAAACGAATTTTTCACAAGTGACAGTTCACATTGAAAGAATTGTCTGTAACTCTCTGGTTAGTTAACTAAAACAGCGAATAAACCGATCCTTAGAAATCTGTTTCTAATTGCAAGCTTGACGTTAATTGTCAGTGATTTTTTCTATATCCTGTTATCAGTAATTGTGTACGCATCGCATAATCTTATTTGTCTAGAAATTAGAATTTGATTGATTTTAAGTAAGCCGAATTATTTTTCTAAACGATGCATTAAAATCGTATTTCAGAGCCTCCCTTCATACATACGAAAAATCTTAAGAAAATAATCTTCATTATTTTCTCAATCATTTATCAGCTGTTATTACAATATTGATGGTGTCTAGTATATTCATTCTCTTTTGTGTTACAATAAACAATTATCATTATATTCACAATACATCTATCAGTTAACGATATGCTTGAACGTCGAATACCACGCAGAAGCTGATCGTATTCTAATACATTTTATCATTAAACAAATAATCAACAGTATCAACGGCGCCAGGTTTTCCTGTTGCATTTTTCACTTCAATATTTCACTGTTTTGAGCTGGTATATATTTTTTCAGTTTTGAAATATTATAATATCTCTACACGAACATTTCCATATGAACAGATCTTAAACCCGTATTAGTTAAATGTACTAACAATAAGCAGTGCATGATTGCATTTTTCGATATTTCTCATTATTTTCCGAAGACGATTATTTTGCAGTTTTGGCGGCTATTGCATCAAAAGAAATGATTTCGAAATATTCACTTAAACATTTCCATATAAGGTAATCTATTTCTTACACGTGTATATTGAATTTTCATAGAAAGTGCACATTTGCATTTATTTTCTTTTGTTGTTCATTATTTGTCAAAGACGATTATTTTGCAGTTTTGGCGACCTGTTGCATCAAAGAAGCCGATTTTTAATTTCAATTTGATGATTTCGAAATATTCATTTAAACATTTCCATATAAGGTAATCTATTTCATACACGTGTATATTGAATTTTCACAGCAGTGCACATTTGCATTTATTTTCATCTATTATTCATTATTTGTCGAAGACGATTATTTTGCAGTTCTCGATGTACGTATGAATCAATGGAACCGATCGCATTGTTCTTATTTGCCGTTTAAGCTATTTCAACACATCAAAGCCATTTTGAAATCTGATAATTTCCAATTAATTGCTATTATTTTTTTTATGATACGTATGTATTTTTGCTAAATATCGTCTGCATACGTATGATTCATATTTTGTGTTGAAATTATGTTCTAATTCAAAATGGCATAAATATGAATCATCCAGATACGAACTTTGCTTATTTTATGTCTTCATAGCCCTTTATGAATATGCATTGAAGATTTAACAATGTATAATATTTTAGTTTTAAATTGTTTTGTGGTCGAATGTATTTGTTATTTTGACGAATTTCGATGATTTCTATTCTCATAGTTGGTTATCACTTGGTGATAAATTTTAATTGAACTTTCTTTATTTACGAAGTTTCGATATTGATGATTCACAAACATATTTAGCGCTTAGAACCCTTTTAGATTGTAATCTATTAAACATATTTCGTAATATTTAGAAAAATGGCTTGGTGACAAAAACTGCTATTATTAGTAGGTAAACCAGATTATTCATAAACGTTATTAGCAAATTTTAAGCCACTTTCACATTTTCGATTTCCCTTCACGCATTATATTGTATTTGAAAGAAAATGATTATACTTACTCACCTCCCTTATTCAAAACTTTCGCCGATTCTGACTAATCTTGAAAATTTTGTCAATCAGATTTTAGTAACAATCAACATTTGTGTTTATCATTTCCATTTTCAATTAGCTTATTAAATGGCAAAGTAATCAGTAGAATATTATAGTGTAAAATTTTCTTATTCTTATGAAAACATTTAAAAAATAAATGCATGTAAAAATTAAGTAAGGATTCCATATAAACTTATGAGAAATAAATTCATAGTGTAAAATAAAACTCAATCCAATTTGTTCTCTTATTTCAGTGCTCTATTTTCAATCCATTGTAAGAAAATTTTATTTACTGCACAATCTGCACAGTCTACATGTAATGACATCATGGTTTCGACAAATGAAGCTATGAGAAACTTTATTGAAATACGATATATTTTTAATCAAACAATAGATAAAGGTGTCCGATATGCTTTTGTTTATTTCCATGTTATATGAGTACCTTTGCATTATTTAAGTGAATCATCATTTTCCTATGGGAACAGAAATTTATGATTCATATGTGCATATACGACAATAATTTTCAAATCTGTGAATAAAAGTAAATCAGATTTCTAGACAACGATTGTTGTAAAATTGTAAATTCACCATATTTTAATGGATAGAAAGATAACAAGTCTTTAAATGAGGAATTATTTTTTTGAATTTTCAAAATTGAAAAACTTATGCCAACACTTTATTTTAGTTAATGATTTATCGAGTTTATTGAAATATAATTTACTAACCTGTGTATTGTAAAATTAGCCTGAGGACAAATAACAAATTTTTGTTACACGTCATAATGTTTGCTCAGAGTTGTGAAATATAAATTAAATGATTTAAATTCTGCTTTATAATTAATGATTTGATGTAGTTGTATTGAAAAAGGAAATTCGTTTTGCTTACAGGTGGGATTCAAAGGTTTTGGTTTGATTCCCGAGAAGATGAAATCTTCAGGATCTTTCACATACCACGACAGAAATGAATACACCATCACTCACGGATCCGTCATTATTGCAGCAATAACTTCTTGTACAAATACCAGTAATCCCAGTGTTATGCTTGGAGCTGGTATATAAATATTTTTAATTTTTATCATTTTAATTCACCAGTAGATAAAAATAATAGATAAAAAAAATGAATTTTTAATGTTTTCAGGTTTACTTGCAAAGAAAGCCGTTGAATCAGGATTGAAAATATTGCCGTACATAAAGACATCATTGTCTCCCGGCTCGGGCGTTGTCACTTATTATTTACAGGTAATTTCAAATTTATTGGATTTAACTTCTACATATTTCAAATACAAGAAATTATTGCTGACTATGTAATTTATGATTTAGGAATCTGGCGTGATTCCCTACTTAGAGAAGCTAGGATTCGATGTCGTTGGTTATGGATGTATGACATGTATAGGAAATTCTGGTCCAATTGAAGAGAATATTGCTAACACAATTGAACAGGTATGAATCATAATTTTAATTTCAGATCGATTCTTTATTTCTATTAGATAATTTTTTGTTATAGAACGAGTTAGTTTGTTGTGGTGTCTTATCTGGAAACAGAAACTTTGAAGGAAGAATACATCCTAATACACGCGCCAATTATCTCGCTTCTCCACTTCTCGTTATTGCTTATGCTATAGCGGGAACTGTTGATATTGATTTTGAGAAAGAACCACTCGGTAAGTTTTGCTTACTTATTTTCTCAAAAATTTTCATTTATATAACATTATTGTTAATGTGTTTCAGGAAAACGTCCTGATGGATCTCCCGTTTATCTTGCTGACATATGGCCTAGCCGAGATGAAATACATGAAGTCGAACAAAAATTTGTTATTCCAGCAATGTTTAAAGAAGTAAATATATTCTTTTTGTTCAATTTTAAACACTTTTACAGAGAAATATATCAATTTTTAATTTTAGGTATATGAAAAAATTGAAAAAGGTTCTCCATCATGGCAATCATTAAAAGCACCTGCTGGACTTTTGTATCCTTGGGACGTATCATCGACTTACATCAAACATCCTCCATTTTTCCAAGGGATGACCAGGGTGAGTTAATTATGATATATAAAAAGAAATCATTTTGAGATGATTACTTTACTTTTTTGTTTTTTAACATCCAGGATCTCCCTGAAATCTCCAACATAATTTCTGCCCGTTGCCTTTTGCACCTCGGTGATTCAGTGACTACTGATCACATTTCTCCTGCTGGCAGTATTGCAAGAAATAGTCCAGCAGCTAGATATTTGGCTGAAAAGGGGTAAGAGATTGTAAAAAGATAATTAAGCAATTTTTGCTTATGATTTACATGAAAATATTTTCATAAATTTATCTAGACTGACTCCTCGAGAGTTCAATTCTTACGGATCTCGTAGAGGAAACGATGCCATTATGGCCAGAGGAACTTTCGCCAATACTCGTTTGGTTAACAAATTACTCGGAGGTCCACCTGGACCTCGTACAAAGCATATTCCTTCTGGTGATATTATGGATGTATTTGATTGTGCTGAGCGGTAAGCTGTACAACATTCACACGAATTTGAATGTTTTCAAAATAATTCATTTTTATTGTTTTTCACAGATATGCAGAAGAAAATGTACCGTTAATTTTGCTAGTTGGAAAAGATTATGGTTCAGGATCCAGCCGTGATTGGGCTGCTAAAGGACCATATCTTTTGGTTTGTATCTTTTGTACATATTTTGAACTCTAGTTTTGACTTGTTTTCTTATGTATAATTTGGATTTCAGGGAATCAAAGCCGTCATAGCTGAATCCTATGAAAGAATCCATCGATCGAATTTGGTCGGAATGGGAATCATTCCTCTTCAATTTAAAGATGGTCAAAATTCTACATCACTCAATTTAACTGGAGAGGAAAAGTTTTCAATACAAATTCCTCATGATTTGAAACCACTTCAGACAATCACTGTCGAGGTGACTATTTTGCATTTATCATGTTGTCTTATGTGCTTTCAAATGTTGTTTTAATTTTTTTTTTCATATTTAAAGGTGGACAACATCCGTAAGTTTGAAGTAATTGTCAGATTTGATACAGAAGTTGATCTTACCTATTTCAAAAACGGTGGTATTCTCAATTACATGGTGCGTAAGATGGCTGCTTGAAGATATTTACTTTTTGCAAAAATATTGTTTCTAAAATTTGTTATTATTTTATTCAATTTTTGAAGATTTTTATATGTAAATAGCTTTAATTTTTCATGAAATAGTAGATATTATAACATTTATTTATACGATCATTAATTCAGTGTTGATGGTTTTGGTTTTCTTATTGCTATTTAATTTTGACACTTTTTTGTGTCTTACAATTAGTTTAATTTTAATCACAAAATGGTGTTTGTTCACTGGCGTATTTTGAATATTTGTTATCTACTTAATTTGCTATCTTTTTTTAACTTTGTAATCTTAGGACATAATTGTTATCTTCTATGTATAACTGTTTTATTTTTATAATAAACGTTTTTTTAAAATAGTCTGATATTTCAATTTTAGTCTCAATTTTAAACCCCTATGATTTCTTACAATTAGAAGCAATTTATGATACGTGTAGTAATATACTATCTAATATGTAGATGTCATACATTTTTCAATTCATGAAAACTACCCCAAATTGTAATATTTTATTAACACATAATTAATGGTGAATTTGCTATAAAATTATTAGCTGAAAACTATTTTTCTAATCTAAAATAAATATTAATTTAAAAATTTTAGAAATTGATCTATTTCTCATTTGTCAATAAAGTTTCAACCAAAAATAAATATTTTGATTCAGATATTATTTAATAAATCACATTTAATGCATTGAATCTGTGAAAATTTCAATAAATCTGATGATTGATTGAGCACTTTTCAGATTTTGTATAACTTTGTTTTGTCATTAATTCACTAGTAAGTAGGTAACAAACCTGATTTTAAATTTTCTAAGTAAGTATAAATGTTATGATATTTCACAAATAAATTATAATATGTATTATTAACAAAACACAAAAAGCCGATGATGTATGAAAAACATTCGTAAATTTCAGTAAATAGTTCTTCTGTATAATTTTCAAGTGCTACTGACGATTTATGACGATGTTTAGCAAAAAAATCCCTTATTTTTTTTATTCGATATACGTACATACATATTATGTAAAACGGTTTATTTTTCCAGAGAAACACATTTCCATCATCCTACAAACTTATACCTATGTTGTTAATTGTAAGATCACTTACTTTACATATAATATGAAATAGTTGTATATAATGTACATACATATTTCATTTCTCTATCATAAAATATACAATCAACACACATACATACGATTCATGATCACAGAAAAACATATGATTTGATTACACATTTTGAATCTTTTGGATTTCTTATTTGACCACACAAAATACCCACATTTTTTTATCTTGACTATTATAATTATTAACCACTAAAGTGAGTAACAAAACTGCTACCGTTCCACAGTATCAGAAATAAGGAGTGTTTACATTTCAACAGGATAGGTGCAATTTGTTTACATAAAAGCGAAAACATGAAAAAAAGCAACGCATAAATTCGGTATAAACATCCGCCAAGCACCTCAAATCGGTGCATAGAAATATTTCAGACCTTTTATTACACGAAACTATTTCATATTACGTATGACTAACTCGATTTTATGTAAACTTTTGTCAGATCCGTTCATAGATTTCCACGTTTTCTCATCATCCGAAATTATAAGGGAGCACAAATGCCCTTTATATATTTTTTTAAATGGAATAAAACAAGCGTGAAAATTTATTTCGAGTGCACCGATATCGTATTGCATAGTGCAATTATTCAAAATCAGGTTACAATCGACGATTATATACTTCGGTAGCATTCGTCAGCCTAATTACACAGGCACGCGCTAATTGGCGCCAAATTCCCACTTTTTAAATTTGTCTCGGTGCGATCATTGTCGTCGATAAATTACCACATTTGTATTGGGGCTGCTTAGTGCACCAAAATAGATAGTCGTTTTATTAAATTTTGAGATATATGTATCTTATATGTGCATTCAATGTTGAAGATTCGGAAAATTCTATGAAAACTTGAATGAAAATTTTCCGAACGTGAATTCAACTTCACTATATATTTTACTATTTTTCACTAAATTGATAATATTTACTAATTAAATAAATAAAAATTAGTTTTCATAACGAAAATGCAATTATGCACTGGCGTCATTTCGAACGGCGCGAAGTTTGAATTCGATCGCGCGGCAAAGTCGAGTTGAAAATTGCATAAATTAACGTGTCCCTTTGCAGCGGAGGCAATAAAAATTATGCTCTACACAACATTTATCTGTTTTTAATAGTCGCTTAAACGTCGGAGGCATTTTTATTGCGTTGGCCTGCGCTTCAATGGCGCATCTGGTTTTGGCCGAGACCGAAATAAAATCCGTTTGATGTTTTATTGACATCGCGCACGCTCATATGAAACTAATTCATATAAATTATTATGTATACTTTATGTTATTTGTATCATATTCTTTCATTTTCCTTTGCGATTTCGCCTATATTTAATCACGATTGATACCTACCTGTTCGTTTATAATTGATTATTATTGTTCTTATTATATAAACTCGTCCTTGATTTGCTATTGTTTATAATGAAAATTGATACATAATCAAGTTTGATTTTTTTCATATTCAATATCTTATTTTTAGTTCAAATCTGGAAATTAGTTACGAACTGTTATCGTCATATCAATTTCAATAAGAAAATCATTCTAAAATTTTCCAAGATTCAATTCGATTCAGGAAAAAGAAATCGATTGATTTGTGGTGAATATTTCGAAAAATTCTTAGCATTCGATTTGAATGATATTCCTATTTTCAACTCAATAGATAAAAGAGTATTTATGGAGTAATCATGCGGCATAATAATCAATACAACCTAACATGAAACCCAATCAATATCAAACCAAAACCTAACCCAACTTAAATCGTTGATTTTCGACGTACTGCTTCACAAAAACTCAAATTCATAAAGCGTTCACATAAACTCAAACTGAACCTAGAAACTCCCCCGATCCCAATTATATCACAAATTTCCATCGAGTTCATCATTCGAATAAGGAATAGGCCACGAAGACGATGAGGAAGCGCCATCATCCATCATCCATCAGCCAGCTCTCGGCTACCTGTCCATGTTTACACGTCGCCGGTACAAATGGTCCTGGAGATGGAAGTCAGGAATTGCCACGGTGGCTTCCACATAAATATTGGGTGTTCTGGTTCGTGGCACGCGCCGGCCATCTGGTTCTTTTACTTTCGCTGACTGCGTTCCCCTGTTCCTGGATTATCACCTATGTGTATGTACTGTTTTATATGTGTGTATGTACTGTTTTATGTACTCATTCAAGGTGGGTGTTTGTGTGGTTTATTTGCGTGAATTTTACGCTTCTTGGGATCAATGGTGTATTTGAAGATGGAGCATGGAAGCAGTCGTGGTCGTCACTCTTGATTTCGATGTATTGTTTGATCAAAATTCATTCGTTGAGTCTTTCAATCGTTGAATAGGTTCGATAAGCATATTTTTCTGTACAATTAATTAGTTGAATCGAATTGATAAGTTGCTATACGATTGAAAGATTGGCGCTGAAATGTTTGTACATTATTTTTTCACAATTAGCCTACTTTATTCACTCGGTTATTTTAGAAATTTTGCTCACAATTAAACAATTTTCCTGTATCTGGAAAATTTTCATGATCTGCCCATTCTATGATTTTCAAGAATGTTGAACGGAATTATTCCTAAGTTGAATTTTTCAATTATGTTACTTTTTAAATATGCACGATAATTTATACTATTTTCAATTAAAAAAAAGTCTATTATTACATAAAATTTATTTCTGATTCAAACAACGCAAAATAATATTTGGAATGACATTTCATTCCAAACATTGCATTTCATTCGTATTTACAATTAAAATCTATTAAATAAAAAGGTACATACAAATATCTCTAATGAGCATTTCATACATATGAAAGTAGGGACAAGTCCTTTGTATATTTATTGCATTTATCATTATATCTATATAAATACTTACGAATATGAAATTATTATGAATATTTTTTAAGATTGCCAAACTATATTATTTACATCACACAATTCACAGATTCTGCTCCTGTTTTAATTCCAAAGCCCAAACGTGTTGAGGCCATCCAGTCCTACCCTTCGCTCTTCTTACAGGTTCCTGTTGACTATTTGTCTGCAACTGAAATTAAAATAAAAAATACAAAATTAACACAAATTAAAATTGTGAATCCCTTCAAATAATCGGGTTTCTAAAGCTAAAATTCAGTCCAGATTCAATGAAGACACGTATTTTGAATGTATGCTAATATAAACAATGTACTATATAAGAGTCATTTTTTCCGAAATTGAGTTATGTACAAAAATCGCTTCTATGTACGCTCATATTTGGAGACAAAATGATAAAAACGAATTTGGAACTTGTGTCGAGATAAATCATCAAATCACTCGAACTCCTCCTTCAGTTACCTACAATGAGAACACTTTTCTCGAAAATCATCAAATCACTTGTATCCTTTAGTCTTTTTAGTGGTCGATGCAAATAACCCTCCTCAATACTCACAAATCGAAAAATATCGTATGAATTAGATTAAAAATTTTGATCCTCATGCATTATACGATCGACATGATGACTCGATCCTTTAACTCTTCGATCGTCGCATCCACGATATGCTCGACAAGTACCGATTTTTTTTCCAACACAAGAGCAATTCAGCCTTCGGATCTTCGTCACAGCATGTGCACAATACTTCGATACATAGTTAGACGAGCACATGTTTCCACTTGAAAGTCCCGGCTTTCCCACAGGAACAATTCCTTATCTCGAGCACGAGATTGTTCTGTTATTAGATGGCGCCGCCATAACTCACCGAAAAGTGCGGTTCCACGAAGTCTGAGTTTCGTTCTTGAGACTTTTGCCCCAAAAAAGCCAAAGATTTCCCCATAAATACAAATAGACCTGTCGCGTTGCATCACGAGGAAAAAACGTCCGAAAGAAAATCGTCGAGGGTTGAAAAACACGTGTGATGCACCAAATCGTAATTCGTTATATAAAGACGTGCTAAATTGACAGTATTGATATTATGTTAGTGATGTTGGTTAGATTTTGGATCGGTTTTGATTCATCGGTTAAATCATTCGATTAAATTGATAAGATCAGTTGGAGTAATTGCAAGTAATGGAAAAGTGCAGTCCTCTTCAATATCTCATAAATCAACAGAGATATTAATGGGAGTCACTTTTTTCCCATGAGACACACTCACCCCTTTATAAAATTGGTATCACATTTGACTATTGAAAAGGCCAAGGGGTACAAGTGACATTTTTGCCGAAATTAAGTTGTGCATAGGAATCGCTTCGTTGCACGCTCATTTATTCGGTGGCAAAAGGATATAAACGAATTCGGAACGTGTGCCAAGATATATCATCAAATTAGTCGACCTCCTCTAGGTACATGGTCAACTTTGAATGCGCTTTTCTCGAAATCAGCGCACTCACTTGTACCCCTTTGCCTTTTCAGTCGTCATTTTAAGCTAAAATGATCAATGTGAAAACAATTTAATACGACTATCATCAAGATTTGGGCAATTTTTAAAGATTCGAATCGATTTATTATGTTAAAATAAATATTATAATATGCGGATTTATCGCGGAACGATGATTTTTGTCTGTGCATGTATTATATTATATTATAATATATATCTAGTATACAAAGTATGGTATTTCGGTATGAACAACACTCGTGAAACCAGATGGCCCCTTTATCAGAATATTTACTAAGTGAATTACGCCCAAATTAACTTGGACGAGAGGAAAATGTGGCGCGCGTTCCTCTGCCAATGTTTATATATCTTAAATTCGTATCGACAGACGATAAAAATCGTTCGAAAATACCGGAGAATTCGACAAAATATATTATTTGAAAAATTAAATATCAATATGAAAAATAAGATTATTAAAAAAAAATAAATTGCATTATGAAAGTGAATAGATTCCGATTAATTTGCTTATCGGTTTGATGAATATTTGAATAAAAAATAAGCAACTATTTCATTCGATTCACGATCGGTCTTTTCACTGCTTTAGTTGACTAACCATAAAGTTACAGTCAGTCCTCTCACTATGAACTGGCAAAAATTGGCATAACAGAGATGAATTTACGATAGTTCATGACTAGAGGACTGACTGAAACTCTATGGTTAGTTAACTATAGCAGTAAAAAGACCAGTCGTTATTAGAATAATTTAAATCAATTAAATAAAATCACAATAATTCCATAAAGCCATTTTTTTGCTAATACAGTGAAAATTTTACTTTGGAACACTTAATTTATCGAATTTATAGATCTTTCAAGCCTCAAATTGAATGAATAATTGCATAATATCCTTCATATGGTAAACCACATGAATTTTCAAATATTTTTTTTCTCGATTCGATGAATATTAAATATATTATCATGAACAATTAGCTCTATTTTTATTGAACAAAATATTAGTTCTATCAAACTATTGTATTATATTTCATTACACAATATGATAATATACTATACAAAAGAAAATTTTATTTCGAAACACACTATTTTTAACGAAGTCTTAAAAATTATATTGTTCGATATTGAAATCAAATAAACGAAAATCATATCATATACATAGTATGCACTAATAGAATACAATTTAATTTTCAAAATCGAGACACAAAAGATGAATTAAAATACAAAAATTATAAATCAGATAAGTTTTATCGCTAGATTAAGCCATTCAGTAATAACGAAACATTAAAATCAAATAGACACATCCACCCAAAATGATAGACATCGACCCCGTTGCGTCTCGCAAATCGAATCTTCCCACAATCGGCACGATTTATAATCGCATTATTCGATTAGGGTGACGTTCCGTCGACACTGTTTTGGCTTTTGCGGTCCGCTAATGACCGCCGGAGGGCGGAAACCTCGCAACTTTATGTGAATACGATGGGGGGCGAAGTCCCCGGGGGCTCTTTGGCGCTGCGCCCCGCGTCAATAAGATACCACTTAGCGGAATTGAAAATGTGTATAAAAATAAAACGAGGCAGGAGGATGTCGAGAGTCAAGTGCTCTCACGCCCCCATGAAATACGATATTGTTCTGCGTTTCGAAATGCATAATTTACATTTAATGATTTTTTTTTTCATATTTGCGGTTATCTAATTATGATAAATATTCATATTAATATATGACGACTGAAAAGGCCGAGGGGTACAATTGACTTCGCGGTTATATAAATATATGAGGGTACATAGAAGCGATTCTTGTACTCAATTTCACCGAAAATGTTACTTGGCCTTTTCAGTCGTCATATATAATTAAGATTTTATTTGTTTTTTTTTTTTATATATTTTTTAGTTAAATTTAAATCCTAATCTAAAAAACAAAAGGTTGTTCAAAGTTTGAAAATTTTTATTTTTACTAATTCATTTGTTTGGAAAATCTTGTTAATGGGTGAATTGATTTCTTAAAAGTAAGTAGATTATTTTCATATCGGATCAATTGAAGGCTATTTATGTTATCTAAATACAGTAATCTTTCAATTTATGTGTTTAACTTGTAGTATTGCAAAAATTAGTTCAAATAAAAAATGGATGAAATTAATGCATATACCCATGTGTTAGCTTAATATAGGAACCGATAGAAAAATTAAGTAAATTAAGACATTCAATCATTAAATTGAATTTGTAGCTTTATTCGATATTGAATTGAAGTTCTACAATTCGAAAGAAACAAATTAAAATACGCGAAATAGAACGAACCTCATACATACTAATTCATTGACTACAAAATGAAAAAATATGATGAGAAGGACATGAACAATGAAAAAATATTCGCTTAATTCGATTCAAATTCAAATCAATTAAAAAAATTGAATCAAGTTTACTAAGTACCTCACAAATCGGAAGATTACTATACTTTTTGATGTCTAAATCGAAGAAAACTCACAAACAACGAAGAATCGAGTCAAACAATCAAGACACAAACGACGATAGATGTAATAAACTACACACCTCGCAACTGTTTCTTCTCATGGCTTCGTCATGTCCGCAGCTAGGTTTGATCTGATGATTGTTGTTGTTATTGCTACTGTTATTGTTGTTGTTATTTCTGTGTCCTTTCACAGAATGCGGCATCAGTCTGTTTTGCTCCGATCTCGCTCTCCTCGATCCTGATCCTGTCAGTTCAGCTCGGAATCCACCAGCTGGTTCGTTGTCAGATTCCAGAACTCCCATCAAATATGATATGTACGAAGTAGCTAACCTCAGAGTTTTAATCTGCAATTCAATCAGAATGTTAAGAACGAACCTTATTTCACATAAATGATCAAATTAACTTACTTTGCTTAGTTTAGTATCAGCAGGGACGTTAGGTATGCACTCTCTGAGATCAGAAAAAGCAGTGTTGATGCTCTGGGTCCTTCTCCTCTCCTTTTTATTCGCAGTGTTCCTTCTTTTAACCACTCTGACTACGAATTGAGGACCTGCCGGTTGTGAAGATTGCAAACATCCTTCTTGTTCTCTGCCTATTGTTCCTGCTATGCCACCCATTTCGCAATCCATTGTCGACAATGTTGGCGTTGAGGAAGAATGATGTAGACCGTTCATGTGGAATTGGAAACCCTGAAGATGCTGCTCCGATTGTGAAGGGTGTAATGCGTGACCGTCTTCGTATCCTGTTGAAGAGTTCATTTTGTATTCAAATAATTGTTTTGATTATTTGGTGTTTATGGAGGATTCTATCGGAACCACATTTCATGGATTAGATTAGATTATTTTTCTTTATTTGGAATTGGTTCGATCGTATTTGATATGGTTGAGTTTTAAATTAGATATTTTTGTTATTTCAGATTAGGAAGTCAGATGAAATGTTGTGTTGAAGGTTTGCTTTATAAGATTCGATAATTTCAATACATGTTTAGCAGTTTTCAGAAATACGTTTCATAGCATTCTGAATTTAATATAATTAATATCAAATGAAATGACAGTAGTGCAAGCGAATTTATAATACATTTAATTCCTTACCGTAATTATAAGATCCATAATTATGATGATACATTGCATTTCCTTGAGAACCCGGAGAATTTTCCCTATTCCAATACTGAAGACGACTCATATCATCATCGGCAATATCACCATTGGAGAGTCCATCTAAAATATGTTCACACAGCCTAAATTATAATATTCACACGACAAAAAACAAAACATCCGAAATTTTTTTGTCGAATTT
This sequence comes from Cheumatopsyche charites, assembly GCA_024721215.1. Lineage (NCBI taxonomy): Eukaryota > Metazoa > Arthropoda > Insecta > Trichoptera > Hydropsychidae > Cheumatopsyche > Cheumatopsyche charites. The sequence continues at coordinate 4,947,612 of CM045581.1, read as the reverse complement.
ACTTTGACAATTCAACTCCTGCATGCTATGATAATGAGGTCTCGTCGTGCAGTAGAACTGAGGTTCGCAATAGTCCATTTCAGACGAAGTTCTTTCAGGAGAACACGATCCGTAGCTAGACATCGTTTTCATGTGATTTTCGAATTTCATCAAACCCACAAGTGTTAATTGCAGCTCATTTCAGTGCCATGTGTCTGTAATTTCGATGAAAATTTTGTAATTTTTGAAGAAAAAAATTGTTCTGAATTTCCGACAGCTGTGTTTTAAACGAATTGTTGTACAATGACATTATTTTTGTATATTTTCGTTTGTCGAATTTTCTAAAACGTGCACGTTTTTATGACTCGCATGTTCAACATGTGCCCATGACATTGTTTATACGTTATTTTAATATTGTTTACATAATAATTGATTTTTTTCGGTAAATCTTAAACTTTCGCTTTTGGTACGAGAATTTTTATACTGCTTATAAAAAAGTTGTGAAAATAAACTATGCGGCTGTAACAATTTTTAATATCACACGCAAAAGGTCATGCAGCTAAATTGATTTCTAAGAATTCCCGAATTATAAAAATCTAAATGTGGATCGATTTTAATATAAAACACGAAAATAAAAAATAAATCGCACTCGTGATTAATTTTGCACATTTTTTCACTGAATATCAAGTATCACTTGTTCACACCAAAATCGTCTATTCTTCCTTCTGATGATGTATAGCACCCTTCGACCCGAACTATCTCATTTCAATGCGACTCCAACGAGGGTATAATGACGACTGGGATCGAGGAAAATCCAAGAGTCCCTCGGGAATCGAGATCCACGAAAACACGTGTCCTCTTGAACACGCCCATTTTTCATTTTTCCCTTTCTCTCATATCCCGTTCGAATGAAATGGAAGATTTGAGATCTAGAATCGATTAATGACGTATGTGAATGATTTTTAGATCGTTTAACGGATCTATTCTATTTGTAAACAATAATTAGATCAAAATACTGATCTAAAATTGAATCATTCATATATTTTTCACTAGATTGAACTTAGGTATATCGAATTAAGATCAAATAATGATGAAATATAAAAGCACTCATTTGATTGTTTTGATCTATTCCGGTGTCAAATTTAATCATGTTGATTTATTAAATATGGTGGTTTATTTTTAACAGTTTCATTTTTTACTGTTCGAGAATGTAATTGAAAGTATTTCAAGAATATATTTTGTTTAATTTTTTGTGCAAAATATAGATTTATTTTAATTTAATGAGTATGACGTCTGATATCATAACTCGTAATCCAATCAAATGTGAGAAGGCGTGGTTTAAGCTCCGCCCATAAGAAAATGGCGGCTCTAATTGGTCGAGAGTTTTCCATATGAAAATCAATATTTTGCTATTCAGAATGAAAAATTATCAAAACTTAAATCGAAATTTGATTCAAATACATATTATCTATGCCTAAAACGAAAATATAAGTACTTGTCTGTTATCCAATCAAGAAAACACTTAAATTTTAAAATAAGTCTTCGTTTCTTTTTTCATGTTAGATTCTCACAAAATATGTATTCAAAACGTTTTTCAGCACATACAAGCGATTGTAAAGTCGTTTAAAATGTGGTTCATTGTAAAGCGATCCTATATCCAATTTCGCACTATTTTGTTTGTGCCGAAAATTAATTGGGGTTGTCTAGACGCAATAAAGAAATCAGCATGAGGTCGAGACCCTGTCTCCATCGGACATTTATCAACGTACACGTTCAGGATGTGGTCATTCGACACGTGTTGATGCATCACAAGGAAACTCAACACGTGTCTATTATTTCATAGACTAACTCCATTTTTTGTACGTTACACGAAATTTCGATTCGAAGATCTGAAGCGTTTCTCACACGTGTGTTTTTTTCGGTAATTTATTGCGAAAATTAACCAACGGAGCACTTCAGATTGTGAATTCTTTGAAATTTATAAGCGTTTCAAAATTTGTAATTCGATATTCGTATGTAAACGAATCTTGACCTCTTGAAGATGAAACGCCGCTCTATTTTTTTCGTTGTTATTTCAAAACTGAATTGATATTTATACCTTTTTAACACTTGAACGCTTTAATTTTGAGACGGCAGACATTTGCTCATAATTATGTCAAAAACATTCACGACGCTTTATTTTATGAAATCAATACAGAAAAATATATTTACTTTAATTAAACTAAAACAAAACCATTATCTAAGTATGTACTATATAATTGAGGACACATATTTCATAATAACGAGAATATTGATCATGATAATATTCACTATAATGAAAAAGTATTTCTATAAAATTTCTTCGTTCAGCTATTTGCCATTGTATAGCAGAATTAAATGTTTCACCGTTAATTTAAAATATCAATTTATAATCTGTTGAAATACAAATTTATAACTCAACATACATATATAAAATGAAATCAATTTTCATCATAAGTAATTTAACTAGCGTCACTTATTAATCAATTAGATATATAATATTATTTGTATCTAATTTCATATTCATAAAATGACCTCAACAATCAGTTCCAATAAAAAAAAACTATAAACACCACAAATCAAGAAACTTACAACCCAACATTCAAAATGTCGCAAGAGGCTCGATTTTCCCGGAGCCTCGGTCAATATCCCGGGATTTTCCCGACTTCCCGAGACGACCTCGATCCCTCCGAGGCTCCTATCCACGAATCGAGGTCGTCCTCATTCCAGATCGATCTCGTTGACGTGTTCAGAGTGGTGAATAAATAAATGCGAGGATTAGCCTTGCGACGTCGTCGGAGTCACCCACTGGGCCGCGATTCATCAATCAGCCAATAAAGCCGAACGTGTCGAGCCGATCGAGGAGTCAGGGCTGCGAGGAGTCGAAGAAGGACATTTTCGATGTCCAGTCTGATTGTTAATCGGTCGAATTTTAAGGTCGGTTAATTCTAAGAATGTCGGTTCGCGGAGTTCGGACGAAAACTGTCGGCGACGGCGATGTCTGATCTCGTGGTTAGACTTGTTAATTCGATTTGCACGTTTGTCAAATTCGCTTTTTTGAATGTTTTATTTGTCGCGAAGGATATATTTGGATTTTGCGATAAGGAAAGTTAGTTATGTAATCGATTATGAAACGGTTTGAAATTAATGTACTTACTTGTTTGATGACGGCGAAGAACTCTCCAATATCATTTTACTTACGCGTATATGATTTAATCGAATTAATAAAAATTAAGAAAAATCTATTATAGTAACTAACTATTCAACCTAGAAATTATTTGTTATTTCAATACATTACATATCGATACATAAAAATATTGTATCGAAATATATTCATTGATATTTTGAAGATTTTTTTTAGGTCGCATAGATATTCGATAGCTACCTATGCAATTTTCAGAAAAAACGTGAAGAATCTGTGTTGCACAATCTGCATTAATAAAAGATTCGCTTATAGTAATTGGTGAATGGTCATAATTTTCTTATGATGTCATTAAACGTTTTCCGAAAGCAGAAAAAACAAACTTTTTCGTTATAAAAATATTTGAAGATATGAAAAATATTTTGATAGAAAACATTATATAATACTTACCTTAATATTGAAAAAATATTTCCCCACATTGTAAATATTCTGATTCTACCCTTGCAATTATGTATATCAAATTGATAAATAATAATTTATTTTATCATAAACAACCCCTAAATATATATAATAATAATGCTAATATAGATTAAACTCATTAAACTCATAATTCAAGGATATTAAATAAATCCAAAGTATCATCCCTTGAATGAGCGGTTGGGTTGAAATGCCACCCCTTTTCACCACGACACGACGTCAGCAAATAAATTCTAATTCTCAACATTTGCTCAAATCCCTGATTTGCATACATGGTAATCCCATGAAGATGGTATATAAACCCTTCTTCTGAAAGAAGAAAGCATTGAGTCCTGGAGCTTTCAACGAGAAAGTTCTCCGAGAGATATTTTCATTTTGCTTCATTTCACAACTTCGTTAGGAATCAATTCAGGTAATTATATAATAATAAAACCTCTGCATGATTGTATTAAATCATTTTTTATAACATTTTAATTGAATATTTCAGAAAATCAAAAATGAATAGGTGTAAGCATCGTTCTGGCATCGATAAATTGATCATATTCGCCATTACGATTTGTTACATTTTGGAAATTTGTGGCAAAATTTGCGGAGAAGAATTGACTGCAGATGTGAGTTTTTCATTTTTCAAACATTACGTTTCGAATCTAACACTCTGTTTATTTTCAGGAATTGAAGGTTTCGAGTTCTGGAGATAAATACGATCCCGATTTAGACAAAAGAGGTTCCCCAGGAGGTATGTGGTTTGGACCTAGGCTAGGCAAACGTTCCCAAATTTCAACGATGGACCAAATGGTATTACAACAACTTATTCAAGATCTGATTCCTTCCGTATCATCTGACACAGGTAAAATCTTTGTGAATCTAAAAGTAAAGCTTTATTATGAACCAATAAGGTCAAGGGTTTCCTATAGAGTTGGTAGGGAACGTACAATATTCCTCAATAATTTTGCTAAGCTAATTATTTTTACGATAATTTCAAATTGCTGATTTTTTTTTTGCAAAGGCGTCCCTAAACAAGGCATCAATATTATAATTTTCATTAAATAGTTTAGAGATGTTTTTCATCGAGAAAACTTGTAGATTTCAATGTCAATTTAAAATGTTTAAACAAATATAAATTTCATTATAATATCAATTGATTCAATATGATTAATCACATTATAATTATTATAATTCATTTCAAGGCTTTAAACGGCATTTCACTCCAAGATTAGGCAGAGATTCTTCAGAACAAGAAATTATGGGCCCGTCGAAGAGTGTTGATTTCATTCCAAGGCTAGGCAGAGAACAGCCGTATCCTACGTTGAAGGATTTCCTAGCTTCAGAAGAGTATGTTAATAACAATTGATTTGTAATTTGACACAAATTCATCTTAATAATTTAAAATAAACATAGGGACTGGTTGAATTTGTATGGAAGAGCAGCCGGAGACAACAGAAGACCAACATTTACAGAATCAAAGATTCCACCTTTCGCTCCACGTTTAGGCCGTCAACTTTTGTGGCCATATAAAAATGAATATTCTGGTATTAAATATTATGACACATTATACAAAATCATTTAGAATATTATTGGAATTTAAAATTTATTTTAGGTCAATATGGTAGTCCCAGATATGTTAGAAGTACCAAAGTACAAGATAACAAATTGTCGAAATCATAAGTGATGATCAAATGTAACTTAATTTTTATTTGAAAAATCTTCATAGGCTGGAATGATATTAGTGTAGCATTTTGAATCATATTTAATAACTCTTACATTATAAAATATGTTCAGATTGCTATGCAAGATTTTTCGAATAAATGTTTTACGACAACGGCTAATCCTGACGACTTGTGCAAGTTAAAAAACATACAAATCTATTGTAGCTTATGTTATTGCATGTTAGCTTTAAGTTTTGTGATAACTTCGGGATATAAAAGACGACTTCAACACATCTCTGTTAATCTGTTTCAAAATATCTGGGTGGATTTGAAAATTTATATATTATTGATTTAGGAGTGAACTACGTTATTTGTATACTTAATGTTTATAGAACAATTAAAAATGATAAAAACACCAAATTGATTTTTTAATTTATATTTCATAAATATGATTTATTTCACTTAATAAATTAATATATTCTATATATGTAATTAATTTTACACATTTGTGTTGTAACATTGAAAATAAGAGATCAATTTTATCTATTTAAATGTTATTGTATGAAAAGAAAAGTATTTGAAAAATATATGATTACATTTGCAATACTTAATACAATTTTAAGGTGAAAAAATGCAAGAGAAGAAAAAAACATTAGAGTGTACAATACCAATATTGAAAATATTACAAAAAATACTTTTATCAAATTTGTACATAACTCTATATATTATCTCTATAAAATTTTGCTAGGTGATCTATAATCTATATCAATATAAATTTTAAAAATTGGTTTAAGTGAAGAATTTTTTGATTGAAATGAATATTGTAAAAGTACCTACCTAGGTACTAATAGAATCAATATTTCTTGCATTCAAAAATTGTGATAATCATTATATTTTAATATAATATGTAACTAGGACAAACAATATTGCAGACAAAACCACATAAAATGTAGTAGGTATAAGAATAATGTGACATATAATGATCACATTTTCATTGACTAGAAACTTTGAAAGCATTAAATGCTTAGTCAAATTTTGTATTGTAAATTTGCATTAATTGTCAAATAAAAATATATAGGTATTGTATGTACATTAAAGTGATTTCAGTACACAGGGATATTAAAACTATTTTTACTTCAAAATGGGAACAAGGTGGAAACATCCTCGTGATGTGAGCGTGACCTTCGACTTTGTTTCTCGTGAATATTATTATAACCAACCCACCCGTTTTGAGAGATTTCAATAGCCACAGCATAGATTATATCTAGTCCATTATCCGAAGCTGCCTAAATTAGACACCAGAGACTGAAAAGCTTTCAACAGAAGCTTAGAGGAACTTGCGAACACTACCGAGATGAAGTCCGTAGCGTTTTTTCCATTCGAACTCCATGAACAAAGCCACCATTGAATTCTCGGAACACATACCGCAGAACCGACACCCCGAAACTTCACAGTCAACAGTTTCTGTATTACTAACAGTTGATTGACCACGCACCACCGAATCCACACGGATTGCACAATAACAATATTTCTATTTTATATATTCTTCTGTAAATAAACATCTTGTACTTCCAAAGAATCATTGATATTGCTATTGATTAAAAATTGTACTACAATAAAAAAATAACTTGTACTAAGATTAATATAATCATTTCGAAACATATTCACTATTAGTATCTGATCTTCGATTTTCTGCAGAGAAAATTGGTCATATAAATATGTAGATAGTTTATACTGGCATTTATTATCACTAATTGAAAGTTATTATGAAAATTAATGAAATGTCGACATTTCAGAAAAGAAAGTGATATGTTAAACAAATATTAATCAAATCTCCACCACTTGATATCGTCACTGTAAAAGAAGATGGCATATCTGCATAACGATCATTTTTCATAGGCTTCAAATATTGTATGCGTTATTTTCAATTGCTAATTACTATTTATTTTACCTCAAAACTGTAATTTATAATTAGAAAATACTGCAGTAGTACTAAGTATCGAGGATAATGCCATAATGTCGTATGTCAAATATTGATTAAAGATATAAATGGACTATTCATTTGTTCAATAACCTTTTAATTTCTTGAGATAGATATATGATAATTTCCGTTTTAATACAAACTGCCAAAACATCATTTGAAGGATTTTCACTGAACAAAATAATATGCTAGTGTGACACAAAATAAAGGTGTAATAAGATTTTTTTGATACTATAACCTCAGAAAATCTATTTTAGCAAATATGTCAGTCTTCGATAACAGCGACGATATATCATAATATAATTAAACCTAATTTGTTCATAAAAACAATATTATACAAAATAAAATATTTATCGTGAGATTACGACATTAAAAAATATTTACTATTTATATGTAACATTTATCATAAAAAATTATATTAAATTGAAAATTTAAGTGAATAAAACATAAAGGTACTTGATTTTTCAACCATTAGCTAACTGACTAATGACTGGTGATTGATAATTGTGTCTAAAAGCCGATCATTCAATTGTTGGTTAAACTTTTAAATTTTCTATTGAAAATTTTTCGGCTATAACCAATGTTTAACAGGTGATTGGAAAATCGGGCCTAATAGTTAAATTTAGGTTTGTGTTTCTCGCAACACATATTTGCAGCATCTTTATGAGGAAATATCTGAGTGATCCTTCCGACACCTTTAGTGTGTAGTGCTTCTCTGAATAAAATTCTATCACCCGTTCTAACATATTCAGGATGTCGTAAGAATCGGAAAATTACCGAAGACTTTTCATTTGCCTTCATTTGATCGTGAGTGAAAATTCCCTAAAAATAAATTAATTTTCAATATGATATTCATATATTTGTATTTGAAAATTATCTTTTACCTCGATGATAGCGGTTTGTCGGATACTTCCAATATGAACTGTGCACTGACATCCTCGAGAAATTCCTGCTGAACGGTTCAAAAGTGATACCGTTGCCTGAAAAAATAAGAATATGTTGAATAATTTTACATATCAATACTTGTAAACAACAGTAGGATATATCAAAATTAATTTTGAAATATAATAATAATATTAATAATAAATAGTCATTTTATGAATTGAATATATTCCAAGAGATATTAATGTTGTGTTTGGTATATTACCACTAAAGATTTCATTACAGAATCAGTTATGAAAAATTCCAGTTGCTTTGAAGTATCAAAATATCAGAAAATTTTGATGAATTTCTAAAAGACTTACTTGGAAAAAGTAGCAGCCTCTTGGATTATTTGGATCCATGGTAACATTGATAGTGTTGAGATCTTCTTTTTCTTCATTTTCGTTGGATTCATTTACGCATGTACAATCTTTATTTTCTTCTACATTATTGTACATTGATAATAAAGATTCTTCAGATTTGTCATCGTTCACATCAACATTAACATCTTCAGTGTTAAAAGAAAATACACTAGTGAATCTACTAGCATAACGACTAGGCGATAGACGAGTCACTCTTTTAGGAATCACGGATTCATTTCCCGATGAATCTACTTTATCACTTTTCCTATCTGAATCTTTAATAATATTTGAAATATTTTCATCAAAAAATTCAAAGCTCGTTTCATCAATCAAATCTGGAGTGTTTTTATTCGCATTGAAGATTTCACCTTTCTTAGGCATCTTGGGAGACATTTTCATATTGCTAAGAACATTTTCTGGCTTAACATTCAATGTTTTATCTTTCTTGTTTGTGTTTGTACCAGTATTAGAAAATTTGTTTGAAATGAATTGCAGATAATTTTCGTTCACTGTGTAACCATTGGGAATCGCTAGAAGAAACATGCCCTGACGTAAGCCAGGAGGCAACCAAGATAAGCCGAGAGACGCAGCTTGCCCTGCTCTAACAACTCTACAAGGCACTTTATTGCGATGCAAGGAATTCACAAATATGGGTACAAAGTTTCCAGTATCCAATGGACCTAGAGATCGAACCGTATACAAGCTCACATTAAAAAACACACTTTTCAGGGAATATATATATGAATTATAGTGATACTAACCAATGAGTAATTTGGTTTTCTCAGTGAGCATTCCCTTTTTCAAAAGACCTCCAACTACAGGACCATTTATATCACCAATTTTGAATATTTCGTCGACTTGAAATTCTACTGGTTCCTAAATAGAACAATATTTCAATAATATGATTCTTGGGAAGATTCAATATGTAACTATGTTATGAAAATACCTCTTCAAGTCTAGCTGGTGTAGTAGTCGGAGAAACAATAAACAAAAACCAACGTAAGACATCAAGACCTTTTCCCGACACACAAGAAACAGGCAAAATAGGTACAGTAGTTCCACGTAAGTTATAAATAGCATTGATTGCACATTTAGTATCGGTAACAAGTAACGGTACCTGAAAAATACTCACAGCATAAAAATATGGTTAAAACGTATAAGAGTTAATTTGAACAAATCAATATTCACTTTGTTGAAGCCAATACTTTTGAGTTCATTTCCCAAAAGTTTAATGATTTGATCGGGTGGCGTCACATCAGTTTTAGTGACAACGACAAAAAACGGAAGCTTCAAAGCGACCACCAGAGCCAAATGCTCATGAGTCATTTGTGTAATTCCAGCAGTAGCTGATACCTGAAATAAAGAAGAAGAATACAAACGATGAAGAAAATGATGATCATAAACGATAAAAAAAAAAATTAATTTGAACTAACAACAAGCATAGCATAATGAGGAGAATATCCAATCAAGCCTTGAACTGTAGTTTTTAAATATTTTCTGTGACCTGCCAAATCAATGAATGAAACCAATTTGCTACTGCGTTCATTGATTTCTTCCGATGTTATGAGTTCATTGTGTGCATAGTTTACTGGTCTACCCTGAAGTGAAAAATTAAAACATTAATTAATTAGCATTAAAATTGCATATATTTTCAGGTCGAGAATAGCGTAACGTCATAACTTAATGGCATTTTACCACACAATAATGACTTGTAGCAGAGTTATAAGGTCGAAATTCGCAAATCATATATACATGCATTTTGTATTAATATTGTAAGCTTGACAGAAATTTTTCCATAAAAAAATCCATACAAACTTACAAACAATATACTTAAATAAAAGTATTGGAGGGATTTTCTATATCATACCTTTGAATCGAATCCCAGAATTTCTTGGCTGATAGAACTAGTTCGCCCTGTTTTCACTTCGTGTAAATGTCTAAACATATTTAATCTCGCACTTCCTCTACCATTATCTAGTTCACCTAAATCAGAAATACAAAAAAAAAATATAGCATTTTAATTAATCTATTAAAATGAAATAAGAATTTCTGTACTGACCTTGCGTCAAAACTCCTACTAAGGTTGATTTTCCAGCATCATTGGAACCCATAACGGCAACTCGAACTTCAATGTTGTGTTGATCATCAGGAATCTTGTGAAAATAAATTGAAATAAATACACAAAATAATAGGAAAAAAGTTGAAATATTTGGATGATACAAACCTTTCGCACAAGAACTTCTGCAAGAAACCGTTGAGAATCTGGTAATCGGTGAAACCCTAAATGGGTACATTCGGCACTGAGATGGGAAGCCATTTGATGAAGCGTTCGCAATGAAGCTTTCATTTCACTAGGAGCTAGTCCTTGAACAAGTCCACAGTCCCTTACCCCAATTTCGTACAAAGCTTCTCCTTGTCCTTCGCGTAAACGCCATTTCATCTGAAATTGAATAAATTATAAAATGCATATATCAAAACTAAACAAAATAAAATTTGTACAATAAAAACATACTTGAGTAACTAAATGTTGAAATCTTTGATGAGTAGGATTAACCAATTTCAATTTGTATTCAACATTACCGAGTTGAGGTTCAGGTGGAAGTACCTCGACAATTTCATTTTGCCATTGTTCATCTTCGTTTTCAGATTCGTAATTCTCTTTATCGGGAGCAGCAGAACATTCAATTTCCGAATCATACCCATCAGAGTATTCTTCATTGAATATTTTTTCAAGTGAAAAATCTCTTGTTAGTTTACTATCAAAATCACTCAGAGGGACAAATAACCCTTTACCATAAATTGGACCAGTAGGTGAATTTTTTACTTGATGGTATTTAGGAGAGCTTTCGTTATTGTCTGCCATGAAATTGCAAAGACCGCTAGGTATTTCCCAAGAAGAGCGATATGAGCTGGCAAAATCTGGAAGCGAATTACTTAATTCACCTTCGCCCAGTTCTCCATCAGCTTGTTTGGCAAAGTCGAATGGCTCAGTTTTCCTTCTGCTTCTTTTTGTACCATCATACTTATTCTTCTTTGGAACAATGTTACTTTTATTCCAATTGTCGGCATCCTGATTTTTTTTCATACCCATATCGTTTTTATTTTTACAAGCATGGAAAGAATCTTGAGATTCATCTTCCTCTGCAGCATGACTGGCACTTAGAAAGCGGTGCCTGTACTGATGTAGATTAGGATTTCGAACATCCATCTCATCAAATCTTTTGATAGTGGGCATAGATTTGGATTCATAAAAACTTTCATCACCAGCGTTTGCATCTAACCAACTTATACTGGAATCTAAAGGATATTTTTTCTTAGAATTGGAACCGGATGTTCCAAGTTGTTCCTCAATACCCATCGGAACAACATTTTCATCATCAGATAATTCTGAATCGACAGCATCCAACCAACTGACTTCAGACTTCTTCACGTTGGAACTAGAGCTTCCAACCTTATCCGACCTCTTCATGCTAAACATCTTCAATCCGTGGAACAGATGACGACTCTTACTAACTTTTTCAAAGTTGCTAAAAGAGTTGCTCGGCTTGGGAAAGTTGTCGTTCCCAATCGCACTCTCCCTCAAGACCTTGGCCCTCTTACGTCTCCTTCGGCCCTTCTTAGACGGTCTTCTTCCAGAATGAACCTCAGGAGCTCCAGGAGCCCCAGCAACCTCAGAAACGTTGGATAAGGAAGACTTTTGCGTCTGATCTGGAGTCGTCGAAGGACGTTCTATTCTGAAGTCGATGTCCATTTTTTGCTATGTGCTGTAAAAAGTTCAAAATTTAGAATTTGAAATGTTTTTCAAGATCTAGATTCAAGAACGAATTCGTGATGATCACAATATGCCCCGAAGCATTACTTTGCGTAATATCGGAGGCGAACACGAAAATACGAAAGTGAACGTAACCGAATTGTAACTGTAATAATAGTAGAGCGGCATTGAAAATGGTAACTGTGTTTCGTAAATCCGTTATGTTGCGATTTCCAAAGTTTATTTTTGACTTTCGTAATGAATTTCCCGAAAGCAGATACCGACCGATTGATGAGATAAAATGAAAACTTCGTCCACGATTAAGCTGATGAAAATATTAATTTATTCTTATATCATCCTAGATAACTAAGCTGAATGTCAACAAGCGTTTTATTATAGCATAAACGGATGAATGTGGTGACATAAAATTATAGTATTTTTGTCGTATATGAAAATATGTAGAACAAAGATTTAAAAAAAAATACGTAAGAGATTTTAAAGGTATTTCTGTTTAACGAAGAACGTCATTATTCTAAATTAACCCAACTTTTATCTTATCGTTAACTCGAAATTAGTCCTAATGCAATAAAAACTGATTTTAGAAATACAAAGAGTTTTCATAAAATGTTGTTAAACAGAGAAATTTCACATATTTGAATATTCAAAGATTATTTTTTTAACCTAAATTTGAAAAGTCATTTCATAAACGCAATACGTAATGTTTGCCTTTATCTCATAGCAAGCGGTATAAAAATTAGAAAAATATAAACATTTGAAGATTTTATATACGAAAACATACAATGAGCAATATCAGAGATAAGAAAAGAAGAGAAAACATAAACAAAGACAATTAAAATTTGATCGAAATGATAAAAGTTTGGCAATCGAATATCTGGCTGTCGTTTGAAGAATTCCTAGCATTTTGTTCATCACGACGAGTGCACAATAAAACATTGAAGCGATGATATTTCAAGGTCGAAAGAAGAATGAACTCGAGATGAAGGTGAAAACTTTTGCCAGCGAACTCGTTCAATTCTAGAGTATTACGTACAAAACTGAATTTATATTCAGATACGTCAAAAAAACAAACTGGCCAGATTATTTTCAGCGCCGACTTCAAGTTCGAAATAGAATATGGTTTACTGAATTCTGTCCAAAGCTGAAATATTGTACGAACGTAAGTGTTGAATATTCTGAAACATGCCATTGTTCGTTCGATACAAAAGCGAAACGATGCGATCTAAAGAAACGGAACTCAAACATTCAACTGAAAAAAAATGATTAGAATATTTTATTAGATATAACCAGATATTGATAAAAGAAATGTTTGTTAAATCGAAACTACCTGATGAAAAAACCTTCCTGGTGAAAGGCAAGTATAAATCAATTTCGGCCAAGTATTTAAATCAATTAATTCCAAACTTAAGAAAACTACGAAACAAAGTTTAGGAATTCCAGTTCGATTACGTACTTGACTCGAAAAAAATTACAGATGGTATTATTTCATACCTATTGAGGTAGAATTTTCAGCTATGGATATTTTTTGCGAAATATTAGAACATTTGAATGTACAGGTTTTTCAATTCAAATTAAATTTCTTTCATTTAGCATTTTAAGGAAAATATTTAGCTTGAAATGAAAATGATAAAACTCAAAGAAGAAAACCAGAATCACTCCATGAATTCATATGAAAATATTGCAGCAAATTAAAATCCCCAACAAAGTCGTACCTACAGACGTCTCCATGATCATTGGATCGACAGTTATAGAGTTGACCATCGTGAAATTGACCATCAAGGAATAGACTATCGAAGAATTGATCACCGAAAAATTGACAAACTGTCTATTAGACAATCGACCGCATTAAATAAGAATCAAATGCAGCCTGAACCACCCCGAATAACAGCTGAGCGAAGACTGTCTTTTCGAAAATAGCCCGTCGCTGCGGTGTGTACAAAACACAGAAAAGACAACATAAACATGTCACGTGATGACGCTTTAGATCTTTGCCAAAAAATGGATCTTGGCTCGGCCGAGAGTGATGCTATTAAAAATAGAGACATCTCGTTAAACTGTCAATCGGAACTATCGAGAAAATTGTGTCGGGAAAGTGACGAAAATTGATCATCGATATTATGTAAGTTTTGTACATACATAGGTTACTATAACCCGTCGAATATCAACAGAAAGAAATATTCATCGTCAGATTTTTAAATAAAGATAATCGGTAAAAATGTATGGACCGTGATAACCGCTCCAATAGTCATAATTAGAAAATACTTTTGATGTAGAAAAACGTCTGTCATGTCGTCAATCGTTATTCATGTTTTCATTTTTTTGACCCATAGCAATAAGTTAACATTTTATTTGTATGTATATAGAAAATAACAGTACATATGTTTGTTTATCTCCAAACATATTAAGATCTGTGACAAGCAGTCATAGTAAATTATGTTCCTCTAGATAATATATAATATAAGATATCAATTTGCCCATTATCATTTTGTATGCAATTGGTATTGACTAATACAAATAAGATATTAAAATAATTGGAGTCTGGACGTGTGAAAATATCTCTAACAATAAATAAAGTTTTTTTGGAATTATAATGAATAATAAAAGATATGAAATTCGGGTGAACGCGATAAATGCATACGTGATAATGCGAACTTTTTTGCAAAATGAGTCACAAGTTGGTATTTTTTTTCCGTATTAACGAATATCAACAGGATGTTCTTAAATACATATAAAATTCAATAAAAAAAATGTGTTTATATTATTCAATGAGTAACCGTGAATATGAAAAGTCGACCAGCATAATTTTCATATCACTACACGTGTGTATTTGTATAAAAAACTACATGAGTTATACGTTATACTTTTTTATTGAATTGGGTGTATTTTATTGAAGTGTATTTTTTTTTTGTAAGTTTTATTTCATCGCAGATTAAATACACATGAAAGGCATAACGTTACCAAAGTCGTATTTGTTCGTTTATTTTTTCGTTTAAAACACGTTCGAAAATGGATCGTGATCGCCATACGAAAAGCCAACATTCGATGATCGAATCGAAAACTTTTAAATGATGACATCGCATGACGTCATTTTTGCGCCCACTCAAAAATGTATCACAACAAATAGGAATACATTATTAAAAAGTCAACTATCCGAAAAAAACTGACAATGAAAATCAAATAAAATACAATAGTTGGATATGTAAACGAACGTATGTACTGAATCGCTATTTTGATTTGTTTCACGTATTTTTTTTATTCTAAATTCATATAATAATTAAAGTTATAGATGAATCATAATCGTTAAAATTATTGAATAGCAAATTTTATTGAATTTCGTGAAAATTTTCAATTATAAATTTTCGCTTTCTTCGTTTATGTGCGCAATAGAAAGCGACATTTTCTATGAGTTTTGTTTTTCATAAAAAAAAGAAAGTGTATTCTAGATGAAATACGAAACACGTTAAATCAAATTCGCATAGAGTTCACATGATCGAATAATTATAAAATATTTATTTAATACACAATGAATAGTGGATTGCGAAAAAACTTATATTTTATATAAGTATGCTGTAGTAAAATTGTAAAAGCAGTGAAATCATGACTTCACTAATGTTTCATTAAATTCATAAACCATTAATTTCACTGGCAAAATTATAACTTTACACTAACAATCCGAATATCAAGTCAGTTTAGTTTTCAATAAATGAAAATTCATGCCAAGGGTGGATGTTATACAGGTTAATGATCTTATTCACTACACATTTCGTTATCACTGTACTTGAATTAATAAAATTATAAATTCACTAGTGAAACCAAAATTTCAATGTGAAACACGTAAAGAAACTTTTCTTGGATTTTTTTCCAAGAATATAAGTCAATCTAGTAAAAATATAATATAAAAGATTCAGAACCTCGAAGTTCATTAGAAAACCAGTAATCCAAAGGTACTCTCGCTTAAAAAAAAACCAGTTCACCGTGAGAAAACATCGCGAATTCGAACAAAGCAAAGTTCCAACGGACTGAAACACAAAAAGGGCGCCAATTTCACCGATTTGAAATATCGAAAATCGACGAAGAGAATTCGACAGTACACTGAACACGCGAAAAACCGGAAAAAATCGATCGAAAATGCGTTAAACAAGGAAAAACTTTACTTGGTCCCACAGAGGAGTTCGGTTCACACGACCGACTCTAGCGACGTTCGCACAGTTCTCTTTCGAGAAACACGATCAAAGTTTCTCAAAGTGTGGGAGTCGAATAATTAGTTATTATAATATGAATAATATAATATTAGAATCATCGAAGGGGTTGTTTAATATGCATCATAATTTTGATGTTTTCTTTGTGGATGTTCTTTCAATCAGGAGGCAGAATTTGGATTGTTGGTTAAACTGTTTTAATTGCAGTTTTGTTTCTGAAATCTGAGTTGTAACCAATGGCTAATGCTAACCAACTGTTATTCGACGATTAAATAAGCGATCGATTTGGGTGCTTGTTTTAGTGGAGGATTAAGCCTTTGGTTAATTGTGAACAGTATGTTATAGTATGTATATGATTTTAATTGTTTAAATTGAGTTATGTATTTTTTTTTCAAATAAAAAAATAAATATTTTTTCGTATGTGTTTCGTCACGTGAAATATGCATTCTTCACTATTTCACCATAGATAAGGGCGATAGCTTATCTATCGAATTGTTAAATATGTAGCTATGTGTTAGTGACGATAATGATTAAATATTCATACATGGAAATTAATTGTTATTTTTTTTTCAAATATGTAAAATTACAATAGTTTGTATAGTTCAATGTTTATATTGAGGTAATTTGCTCTTCTCTATTATTTTGAGTACTTATGTATATGATTTTAATGAATGACTTATACACCAAAGTTTTTTAAAAAAGTACAATTATATTTTCACGAAAAAAACCTTATTTTTTCATATTTATAATCAAATAGATCTTTTAAACTACAAATAGATATATGTAATGCGATAAAGTGTTTATTATTTTAAGTATATTATATCTAACTGATAATATTTTTTAATCAATAATGAGTCAAAACAAACAAGTAGAAATAAATAAACAAATTCAAAGATTATTATCGATGAGCAGTTTTTAAGCTGTAAGTGTGTTATGCCACTTTCGTTTACAACAGATAGCAACCAGTAAACTAGACTGACTGGCTGGTAGTGTAATAGTTGTTCGAATTGATGCAATATTTCTACTTATACAATTCTGCAATATATACGCGTTATTACAATGGAAAGTTCAATGAACTCTTGTAAATAATAAATGATAATGAAATGCGTAATATGTGAAGAATATATTTTTAAATTAAAAAAATGATATTAGTCCATTTTACTTTACATTTCACAACTACATCGAAAAATTATATTATATACAAAGGTAGAAAATCGGGTTGGCAACGGATTTTGGATCTTTTCTATTTGATCAGCATTACAATCTAATACTAACTTTTTTCAATATATAGAATAAAAAATATTGCATTATCAATTGTTGCACAATCCAACGTAAGCAGATAATTATTCTCTTAAAATGGAAATATGCAATAAACAATGTGTATATAACACTGTAATGACAAAAAGCATATATAACATCGATTGAGAAAAACGAAATGTTTGCACAAGTGTATAAAAGGCCAGTTTAGTTTTCAATATTTAATTTAGAAATGATAATGCGCCTAGTAACAAGAGTAAGTGTATTTATTGATAATTTATAAAAATTATCTATATATTTAATGACATTTATTTATCTACATTTTGAAATAACCATAAAAGTTAATGATTGTATTTTTTTTTTTAATAAATAGAGTATTTTAAAGTTAAACAATCAAAATATAGAAAAAAAAAATACTGCAGTGTCCTAAAAATAGCACATTATCTATCGCTATATTTAATGTTAACTGATAGGTTTTATTCTTCGGGCTAGGTCTTATTTTATGGGGAATCACAGTATTGCATCATTGACAGGTTGCACAAAACAAAGTAAATACGAAAATATAAAATAAGAAATTTGATCATAGGATTCTTCATTCATTTAGAAAGCTCAATTTAAGTTATTATATTTACAAATCAATATATATTGCTATTAATTTATTTCTTTACTGCTTTTATTACTTCAGTCATAACGACTGATATTCAGAGATGTGTCAGATGTAGCCAATAACGGCTGTAAATATACGATTTCGTGTTATTGTTAGCCAAAAGTTAAAAAGAAAATTACCGAATTTTATTATGAAATTTCGCACAAAATCACCTTCGCAACACAACAACTATACACTTTTAACTACACGGCTATTGGCTACTGTCACTTTTAACGTCAATGTTTACGCTACACAAAATGTTTATTTACCTTTGCTGCGTTAGCTGTAAAATAATAACTTACCTGCGGATATCGTTAATTTTTGCAATATTACGAACTAAACATAAGAAAAATGAAAATAATAAAGAAATATTTAAATATTCAATAAACTCAACAGATAGATGAGGACTGAAATACAGCATAAGTCGAATTTTTCTTTTGATCGTATGAAATTTTTGTAGAGTTCGAAAATCGGCTCGAATACCAAAATATCACTACAATACGATTAATTTACAATATATTAGATGATATCAATTTTTTTTTATAAATTTTAGTAATCATTCAACCTCTCGTTCCTTTTCATTCAATTTGATGCTACATACTGACTTTATATTTGCACCTGACTGAACACCAAGAAAGCAGAAACGTCACTTTGACGTTCGCAACGCACGTGTTTACTTCCATTCAGAAGCTTCTGGAAAAATGGCTGAGCAATTAGCAGATCGCTCCAACATGTCTTCAAATGATGAACCCGAAGTTGTTGAAATACAATCACTTTGCATGAATTGCCACGCAAATGTTGGTGCTTTTTTATATTTACTTTGGTACTCTAGTCTGGTTAGGTCAAGTATTAGTAGAGTTGCACAAGTGCAACTATCTTTCGTGTGACAGTGAGAACTTTGGCATAATTGAAATGATGCTAAAGAGTAAAGGGAGAAGTATATTAAAAAATCCTAAACTATTCCATTTTTCATATTATTTATATATGTACTAACCATTAACATATGACAGATGTATATATTGACTTTGTTCTATATTGCTGTTAATTGAGGGATTATTTATGTTAAATATTTGTTGCAGGGGATGACTAGATTGATGGTGACAAAAATTCCATTCTACAAAGAGATAGTTATCATGTCTTTTAGTTGTGATTTGTGTGGATATGAAAATAATGAATTACAAAATTGTGGAGTAATTTCCAATACAGGGATTAAAATCGTTCTGAAGGTTGTTAGTTCTAAGGATTTAAACAGGAAATGTGTTCGCACAGAGTATGCTAATATCAGTATACCCGAGGTTGAACTCGAGTTTTCATCAAGGAATCAGAAAGGAGGTAAGTTTTCTTTAATATTGTCATTGGAGCCAATGTTATTCAATTTAATAGTGCAATGAGCAAACATGATACAAAAAAGATTGGCTGCAATGAAAAATTTGTGGATTGTTTATGCAAACTGTTATTGACATACATTATGTGCACTCCAAGTATGAATTTTCATCTTACAATTTTTATTTTATTTCAGCTATCACTACGATTGAAGGTGTGATCGATAGAGTCATATCTGGTTTACAACAAGACCAAGTTTCCAGAAGAGTTGAGCATCCAGTAGATGCCCAAAAAATCGATCAGTATATTGAACGTTTGGAAAAACTCAAAGATGTGGAAGAGAATGGTTCATTTACTTTCATCATTGAGGATATCAGCGGTAACTTTTGGAATATATCAAGCTATTTATAAAAAGCATAATTTTACATTTCAAAATATTTTTGACTTTTAAAGGAAATAGTCATATTGAAAATCCATTTGCTCCTCAAAAAGATGATAAAATGATCATATCATTCTTCGATAGAACTTCGGAACAGAATCACGATTTAGGATTTTTCACACAAAATGAAGTATATAGTATTGTAATTATATATGTATGTTCTAATTTATAATACTATTTGTTATACAATTCAATATATTCATCACACAGGTTAATGATACGGTTGTAAATGAAGATAGTGCAGTCTCGAAAGTTACAAAAGATATGCTTTTACAACCTATCAACGAGGGTGAACATACATTAGAAGATTTTGAACGTGGTGAAGTTTTAACCTTCCGAACGAATTGCCCCAATTGCAATGCACCTTGTGATACAAATATGAAAATGACAGGTTTACTAATTTTCAAATAATTTCATGAATTAATATCTTGATTGAAACGTAGTGTAGTGAAAAACTTTTCATCCAAATATGTCTTGTGTGAGCAATTATTAACCTACTTAATTAATCATTGTAAACGAACTCCTTACTTCCTGTATTTGAATTAAAATATTTTCATCGTATCAATAATTAATTTTGTTACAGATATTCCACATTTCAAAGAAGTTGTAATCATGGCTACTATTTGTGATGAGTGTGGTCATAAAACTAATGAAGTATGATTTTTTATAAAAATTAATCTAGAAGTAAATTACCATTACATTCGATGTTTAATTTTTTTAATATTTAGGTGAAATCTGGTGGTGGTATCGAAGAATTGGGAGTTAAACAAGAAATTAAAATAAAAGACAAACTGGACTTTTCTCGAGATATTTTAAAAGTAAACTTTCTATGAAAACATTGTATTATTTTATACTAAAATTAGTAATTTAAATGAATTTTATTATTGATTTATAGTCAGACACGTGCAGTCTTATTATTCCTGAATTAGAATTAGAATCGGGTCCTAGATCTTTGTGTGGTCGTTTCACAACAGTAGAGGGACTTTTGAGTGCAATGCGAGAACAATTGGCTGGTAAAGATTCTGCACTTGCCGGAGATTCAACAGATCCTGATACTGTGAATCGTTTTCAAAGGTTTAATTTAATTAAAATTCAAAATTTTCTTCATACATTTATGATTTAAAATATGTAATGAAATCTACCTTTAATATATGTACCTTTCAGCTTCATCGAAAAGTTTGATTTAGTTTTAGAAGGAAAGTTGCCAATAACTTTGATTCTTGACGATCCTGCAGGCAATTCTTACATTCAAACAATGAATGATGATGGAACTCCTGATGAAGGTTTTTTCAAATTTACTTTTTTCAATAAAATTTATTTTTCAGTTACAATATCTAATAATTTTCAGCTCTTAAAATCACTAAATACAAAAGGAATTTCGATCAAAATGAAGAGTTGGGTCTAAATGATCTGAAAATTTCCGATTATTGAATTTCTTGGCTGCTTCAATACATGTTTATGCAAGAAAAAGTACAAAAATCGTTGTAAAATACTATTTTTTCGAATATTCATTTTCTTATCTATTTTGATAATTGCTATCTTACTAACATTCATTTTTCTAATTTTCATTCCATTTTTCGGTTATTTGATTTTCAACTTATAAGTGATTCTTGCATTTATGTGAGTGTTTTCTATTTGAAAAATCATATTTTAAGTAATTACAAGTACCTACCTATGTATAATTTAACAAATAATTTATAAGAACAGGTCTGTAAAACTTATATTTATCAACGTATTTGATTTCTTCAGTGTAAATATTTTAACTAATATTTTCAAATTTTATAATAAAATTTTAATTAAATAATAAAAAATCATAATATGAAATTGCCTTTTTATTTTTATAAATGGTTCTAATCAGCTTTGGTGCAAATCTTACGCTAGCTCTACACTACAGAATATACTACTACACACGCACTGAATTGCGAATGTAGATACCTACATAATTACCTAAGTATGTTTGTGTGAATCTGTGGATGTGTGAATGTTTAGTAGCCTAGTGTTTCTGCATATGTAGATACCTGAACAGTACTGTACGGTTCACGTTTTGTACAGTTGCACTGATGTGAGCAGTATCTTATTATTGCTAAGTATAGCACACGTTAAAATATAAATCATTGATTATAGCATGACATACGAGAAGATGAACAAGGGTGCACATCAATAACTGGATGCAACGTATGTATGTACACGAATGTGGCATGATAATGTACAGTGAAGTGTCAATGTTCAGTGGAGTATCGATGTGCAGTGGAGTGGAGCATGTTGACTTCCATGGACTATTAGATCAGTGACTAAATCGGAAATAAGATGGGAAATGGAAATGTGGTGGGAGCTTGGACTCTTCGCGGATCCAACTCCTCGTTCGTCTCTCCGCTGCCTGACGAGTCGTTCTGCAAAAGGATTCTCTATGTTGAACTTCAGGATTCTAGGTTTATGTCATATATTTTCTTACCTCTTTTAACCATCTGCTATTATTACATATGACTGTGCTCATATTGAGTATTTCTCCATTTCACTTAACTACCCACAGATAAGTTACGTACGAAAGTGTGATTGTTAAAAATATGTTTGTATTTAAAAAAAACTCATACAATAGATGTTTTTAGGTGTCAGAATGCAAAAGTTTTTCTCCTTATGCTTAACTATGTTACTTCATTAACAATATTTTTCAATTAACAGTTTTTTTTTATTCAAATTCACCATTTGCAAACAAAATCTACCTGTCTGTGAATGATATTCAATTAGTAGCAAATGAAAGAAGGATTAGTTATAAGGAACTGCTCTACGGGACAGATTTCAAATGCATACATCCCAATCGAAAGATATTAATGTAGTTTCATGATTTTTTTTTTCATAGGGTTTTCATGGAAAATCTATTTCAAATTAATTTTTGTGTGAAACTTTTTCATGAATTTTATTGGTTTCAGAGTTAAATGTGATCATAGTAATATTTTGGGATTATAAAGAATTAATATTAAAAAAAAAAAAAAAAAAAACAATTGTACATATTCGTTTAGTACAAATAATTGTTTGCAATTCATTTTCATTATTTACTTCAATTTCTTTGTTTGATTTCAGAGTGAGAGTGTGGGATTTGATAATACTCGTGCCGAATGTGCTGTTTCTACTGTTTCTGGCTTTGCGATTCAACAAAGCTCAGCTCAAACTGAGAGCGACGAGTAGCCCCATATTCCTGACATTTTATGGACTCGTTTGGGGTAACATAATCATCAGTGTCGTAAGATGTGTAGTGTCGATGACAGTTAACGCCGCATTGCCACTTGGAGGCCTCGCAGACAAAGTTCTCTGGATAACGGTTAGATTTTTTTTACTGGCGACTGAAATGAGCGTTGTGATTTTCGGTCTTGCATTTGGTTCGTATTTTCAAAATATTGTTTTATTAAACCATAATATCTACTAATTTCTCGCCATTTTTCAGGACATCTAGACAGTAGAAGTAGCATTCGTCATGTACTAGTTGCAACTTCGCTAGTCTCGCTTGCTTTCACAATAACTCAAGGTGCTTTAGAAATAGTTTTACCCGACGATTGTTTTCACATTGATTCGCGTGATTTTGATCTATTTGGTCATGGTGGAGTTTTGTTCTGGTTCTGCTCATCGACTATTTTCACCTTGATTTATTTTAGCATATTAATATTACCATGGACAAGATTGCGGGAGAGATTAGCCTTGCCAAGTAAGTCCCATGTATATTTTTATGTCAATAATCATTTTTGGATTCATGACAATATAAACACACAGACAAAATATTATTAAAGGTGATACAGATTTTACACTTCGTGCCCAATATTTTCTCTTTTAAGTTCAACATTATTATTTCAAGCTTAATTGTTTAGAATTCAATGAAAGCATCCATTTAATTTTTTGTTTATACTCTAATCTAATGAATAAACATATCATATGTACATATATATATTAGTATTTCAATCAACATTTATACTTGTTATTTTCTTAAGACAGCTGAGTCAATCGTCAAACAGATATGACATTGAATACGGATAATTTTCATTCTGAAATAACTAATATGACTTCTTTTATATAATGTAGCTAATTGTCATCCACATAATTTTAATACATACATATATTGGATGTCACATAATCACCAATACCAGTTTTCAATTTCACATTCAATTTTTTTCATTTTAAGATAAATATTTCGAAAATTGTACTTAAAATGGAAAATACTGAATTTGAAGTAGAAACTTTGAATGTATCATATGTACATACAATTTATTTTCAAATAATATACATATTAATATTATTCTCGGTGACTACACCTTTTTTAAATTTAAATTTGTTTTGCAGCCAAATTATCATTTTACATATATATTTTACTATTAGTCCTTTTGGACGGAACACAAGCGATCGGAGCTGGACTCATGAACTGGGGTGTAGTCGTTGGCTTGTGCATGGTGGATATTGCCACGTGTCTGTATTTTACCGTTTATACCCCACTTGTTTATCACACATTTCTGAGTGAATTTTTCAGGTACATATTCATTGAATTTTACTTATTCTTAATGATTTTTTTGTACAAATATGATATATTTCCATTTTCTTTTTAGTGTTTCGCAGCCAAGTATAATGTTTTCATATAAAGCTCAGATGGATGAAGCAATGGATGATGATCAAGTTTCCCTTCCTCATCAACAAAGCTTTAGTTCCTTGAAAACTGATTCTGATTATATTTATCAGGTATATTCTCATTAAATTGCTCATCAAATGGTGACAGCGTTCACCATATGGTTTTTACAAAGCGAATCAAAATGGAATTTGTACTTAATTAACATGCTATGAAAATTTTCCATACAGTTTGAAAAATTGTTTTTGCAAATTCAAATTTTGATTACATTCACAATTACGTCGCACATTAAGTTAATTATTTCATCGTAAACTAACTTAGACAAGCTTCAACAAAATAAATATTATAGTTGATGATCTAAATAGTTTGTCCAGATACACGCTATTAGATAATTCTTCTCAGTATTCTTTGTTCATATTAGCCTCACCGATTCGATATATTTAATCCAATTGTTAAAAAACTAATAATTCAGTTAGGGAATATTTATTAGTAAAAACTTTTTCAATGTTAGATTAGAACCCAAATTAATAAGTACAAACAGCCTATTAAATAAAAGTGTATGAGAGTCTGAATAGTATCAAATCATTCCCGAGTCTGTACCTTTAAACCCTTTCCTGCATGGTGTGCTTAAACTCAGGTACATGTACTTATTTTATTTGTTTTCATTCACTCAACAGAATAACAGTGTGTATGACAGTACAGTTTTCGAAACCGGTGGAACGACACCTGTTAATCCCTTGTACAGTGCATCTCTTCAGAGTCCAGATAGCATTGCCTCTGGTCAATCGCTTGACATAGGAGGTCCGACCATAGGCTACAATCATAATTACGCTGGAATGCAATAGTTGTGATTTATACATAAATAGAATATTCCAAAATGATATCGCTACCTTTATGGAAGATGCAATATTGAAATACTGCATTGATTATTTGTGAATTATTAACAGTTGAAAGATGTTCTGTTATATTTTTTTTTTTTTAATATTTCGTCATAAAAGGCAAATTGATCATCATTTTTACTTTTTTCTTCATATAAATTTATGTTTTGAAAGTTTTCATCGAGACATAGATTCAATGAAACATTTTTCTGAATGTTTTCAATAGGTTTTATGTATTTCAAAATTAACTTAATTTATTCATTCACAAATGTCTGTAAAGGTAGTTTTTTAATCAAATATTGTTTGTCAATTAGATATTCAATTGATAAATCATATTTATTTTGATGAGTAAGGGTGTTTTAGATCTTGTCTTGCCGTAAAAAAAAAAAAATTACTAATAAGTTAAACTATTGTCGAAATAATAGAAACTTAGAAACAATTAACAGATCTCAAATAGAATTCAAGTTAAATTTTGAGTGCTAATTTTTTTTTTTCACTTTGATGAATAAGGATGTGAATTTTCTCGAGAATCGAATTTGTATTTGTATACTGAAAATATTCTACCATTAAGGGCCGGTCTTTCCATTACTTTAGTTAATTAATCAGAGTTACTCCTTCCACTATGAACTGTATGAAATCTGCAAAACAGGCAGATTTTTGACAGTTCATAGAGGAAGCACTGGCTGTAACTCTCTGGTTATATAAATAAATCAGTGAAAAGACGATTTGCCTATCTTCTAATTTTGGAAAAGGTATAATGAACATTTTGAACATTTATTGCACTCAGAATGCAACCTTGTATCCTTAGTGATTGAAGTAACTTTTTGTGCACTATTTTTATATATGAATTATTTTGTAAAATAAGAGAATTCTCTCTAAAAGTGATATTTATCGTTAACTATTATTTATATTATTTATTTTCCTAGTTTACATTTGTAAAGTAGAAATTAGAAATTATCTATACATATGTATTTATTTTGTTTTTAGAAATGTTTATGTGAATGTGCATATATGTATGTATATTTGAAATACTTGTAATATTGCAACTTTTGAAACGTAAACATAGATTATATCTTGTGAGTCAAATTAACCGAATGTCCCAAACCTTAACCTTAAGCTGTCCACAAACATATATTGATAAAAGTGCAATTAAATTTTATAAATGTTGCGAGTTTGAAAATAAAAACTGATTTTTTTTCAAAAGTTTTACAATTATTAATAACTTTCACTAACGTCCTTTTCCATATCATGAAAATTTCTCAAAATCACTCACTCCATAGATACACATTTACACTAGGAATTCAATAAAGAAGTTTCACTCTAAAAATGTCACGAAAATTGATGACTATACTTTTCAAAAATTTTATATTCAATCAATATATTTTGTACAAAAGTTTGTATTAAAAAAAATAAAAAGTAATAAATGCTTCAAACATATATTGCACTATTTAATCTCTAGCGTCTTCTTTTGCGACGGAAAAAGGTTCGGCTACTTCTTCTGCACCACAATCAACAATCATCACATCTTTCACCGGTTTGTCTCTGCCATCAGTCTCGTTATTTTCGATTTTTCTTATGATATCCTTAAATACAAATGAATAAGATTGAAAATCACAAAAAAATGAGAAATCAAACAGACAATATATATATATTTTTTTACCATTCCTCTGATAACTTTTCCAAAAACAACATGTCTGCCATCGAGCCAGGATGTTTGCTTGGTAGTTATGAAGAATTGCGAGCCATTGGTGTCTTTTCCGGCGTTGGCCATCGAGAGCCATCCTGCGCCGTAATGTTTCAGTTTGAAGTTTTCATCAGCAAACCTCTCTCCATATATGCTACGGCCTGTAAATCGCAAATGTTTCATAAGAACACAAACATCAAATTAAAATTGATTAGGATGAGTGCGATGTAGTAACCTCCAGTGCCATCTCCTTTGGTGAAATCGCCACCCTGGATCATGAAGTCCTTGATGACTCTATGGAATTTGCTGCCTTTGTAGCCCTCACCTTGAGGTTTTTTAGCTAGCTCAATAAAGTTCTTGGAGGTGATAGGCACAGTCTTGCCAAAGATTCCGATCTCCACCTTTCCAGCTGGCTCTCCTCCGATAGTGATATCGAACCATACCTATAGAGAAATTATAATAAATAAATAAGACAAAAATATGCCACAATTAAGGTTAAGTGAGATTTTTATTTAAAAAGAAAATTTGGTTCTTTAATGTATATCTTGTCAGTATTTTCCGTACAAAAATTGCAACAAATGTACAAACAGATGAACAAATATGCTTACAATTAGTGAAATCGAAATATTGATGATAAAATTATGCATTCTCTTCGCTTATGACATAAGTACAATCCATTCTTCATTTTCAGTTTGAGATATGTAGTTTTTTTTTTAAATATGTCTAATTTTGTTTGAACAAATTTCATCCATTTAAGATATATCAACAATTATTTTAAAACTACATGATTTGAAAAAAAAAATGTCGTAAGTGTGAACCTTCGTAAGACGAAGACTACTTGTATAAAAACTGATCGGATCTGGTTCGGTTAGGTTAAATTAATTTTCAGATTATGATATATTTTTATTTCTTTTTTTCATGTTAGGATGGATTCGGTTAGTTTAGGCATTGTTTTGGGTGAATTTAGGTAAGGATGAATGTCTAGATGATTAGATAACAGACAAATACCAAAGTTTTTTTTAGGTTAGGTTAGTTATTATCGAAATGTAATCGATCGCAAATGCGTGTATCGGATCTTGGTCAAATACACACATACATATCCTCGATGTCCGAAACGGCCGGTCAATTTGCTGATCGGCTTCGCTTCGGACATTGACCGTACCTACTACCTATATGCGCCTACATATTACGATTCTGTTTTCGACGGATGAATGTGTATTCAATTGTAGAGAAGATCGTCGGTTTCCGGGCAGACGTAGACGTAGCGATTACCGGTTACCGGTTCGTCGAACTCCGACTTCTTACGATAAATATACGCGTGTTCGATATGATAGATATTTTTTTAAGACAGTTTTCAATTTGAGAAAAAAACAAGAAATTAATATAGAAATGGAATCGAACACAAGCGTGTGCGTAAAATCTTAATTATGTTTCACGAAAATTCTCGATAATCGTCGCTTTGGATGCACACCGTATAAGTGATCTTTCTATAGTACAGCGATGCATTTCTTGCTACATAAAAATAATGGAGCCCATACAAATTTCAGGGATAGCATCGTGATTATTTGCACAAATTAGATGAAAAAAATTAGAATACGCATACTGATGTACACGTAAAACAGCTAATGTACAACATAAGATTTTAATTTATTTAAATCGTTGTACAATATCTGATTGGGAAATCTGAACGTGGGATGCGGAAGAAAGGCCACGTCATGTCACGATGACGCGGCGGAGTCCACAACAATGGACCACAAGTGTACCGCGTTATATGTGCTGTTTGTGGCGAAGGGAATCTTGAATATACCTTATCGGTGACTTTGGGGCCTTTCAAAGCGGTCGAGTCGTCCGATGCGAGACTCGAGCCCACGAAACAGGCCACGTACAAGAGCGACACAACGAACGACCTCATCTTCAAGCGTCTAACCTCCGGACCGGCTTCGCGGCTACTGGTCAACGTTTAACGGCGACCGCTAGTCAACGCAACGCGGCAGCGGCACAGATTTCCCGGGAATTTCAAAAAAATCTTTCCCGGGACTCGAACGTTTTCAATATGTACCTACACAACGATGTTGTAAAGCTTTTGTAAATTATTTGTTGACAAATGTAAAATAAATATATTGAATTTCTGTGACAGAAGTAAACAAGAAGAAAAACACGCGTTTTTCTATTTATCCCTATTTGAAAAGTGAAAAGGGAGAGAATTTATTTTTAATTCGTTGTTAATGTCAAAATTTCGCCTTTGCCTCTTTAAATGGAGTCAGTGGCGAAAAACAAAAGAAGGATCAGGGAATCAAGTCATCCCAGGTTCCCTACTTTGAGAATATTTTTTTGAAAATACGATTTTCCAAAAGGGAGTATTAAGTCACCCCATATTACTTGATGATATTAAAATTTCAACAAATTGAAAATCAAATTTGTGTATGATAAGGTTATTGAATTAGGCTGAGTGCTCTTATTACGGAGCACGACATACTATTTATATTTATTTACACGAAATTAATCCTAATGCACACAATTAATAAAGGCGATAATTGTATGTTTACTGTGCATAAATGCAGATGTCAGATTTTATCTTGTATCGGCTTTCAGCTTTTCGTAATACTGGTAATTAGATTAGTTTCGCGTTCGGTATTTGGTCAACTTACGTTTTTACTTACCGTTTACTCCAAGAAGCTTCAGCACGCGCTTTATATTCGATATTTACACGTAAGTAATAATCCAAAGTAATATTCCAATGTATAATACACTCATGCATTAAGTGGACGTATAAAATTTTTATATAGGTTAGGTCACTATTACCTAAATAAAATGAGACCTAGTCCAATTTCTGATTCTGAAATTAATATTAAACCGGGTCATATAAAAGTATTCATGTAGGTGTGTGTGATGTTAGGTTATCATAGCAGTATAATTGGTACGGGAGTGGAAAATGTGGTCTGAAGGAAGCGGAAGTGACCCACTAAGCGGATTGCTGGCTGCTGTCGCTGCACTTCCTCTACTCGTGGCTCTGGCTGTGGCCTCTCCTCCTCAACACCTCGGCTCGATTCCACCCACAGCTCTTCGGCTGCATCACCATGATCTACATGCTGTCACTCATGGTTATTTTCTACCATTCTATTTACCATTACTCATATTTTCCATCCTCTTTGCTTTGAATTCAATTCGATTTAAATAAAATAAATTAAAACAAGTTTTTCATTATATTCAGGATGTCGTAGTGCAGCAGTAAATTTGGAAGGGCGCTCTGTTTCTGGCTGGAGTACAGCACGACACTGTGTAGTTGCTGGATTGAAAGACATAACTGTGGATCGTTTTCTTGAAATACGATCTAAAGCAGGAGCTCTACTTATCGTATTACCACCAGATATTAATGTATTGTCTTCCTTGGAAAAAGAGGTTCGATCATTATGTTAAATATGAAAAATTGAAAAGATCACTAATACTCAATTCAAATATATTTTTTAATTAATGATAAACATATACATTACATATTTTGTGTCTTCACATTTACGGTGTTGAACCATTAAATTTCAGCGATTTCTCATAAAAATGAATACAAATATGCTTTTAAAAGGTTTCCTTACTGCATTCAGGTTAACTATACAGACCCATATAATAAGATTTGTTGCTGATCATATTACATAACTATAGAAAGTGATAAAGAAAAATAGGTCAACTTAAAAAGCTATTCAAAACTCCTTATTTTAATTAAACACTCAACTATATAATGTCACATTTTTTTAGTATTCTAAAGATCTAAAAAATGCTCCTGTGATAAAACAGCTTTTTCATTTCCAGTTAAATATTTTCCACTTCGAGTATAATTAATTTTAATTTGATTCCTTTATCATTTCAAATTCAATATTTCAAAAATTGAATCAAACCGTTTCATACATGGCATTATCAGAATTAATAACATATTTAAATTGTTCAAATATAACTTAAATGATAACATTTGATTGTACTTCTTGCTTTTTTTAAAAAAAAACAGCATCTGCTCTTATTGGAAAATGCCATGTCAGTACAGGACATATCAATTCCTGTATATTTTGTACCATGGTCCACACATATGCAAACTGTACTGAATGATTTATCATCTGGAGTCAAAGACGATGATAAATCTGGCACTGCTATAGATGCATTGGCCAATCTCGCATTAGCAAATGGCTACCAAATAGGTAAACTAAATGTGAAAATTTCTTATTTATTTATGAGTTTATTATTTTGATATTATATTACATTTAAAATGATGAATAACAATTTAATTTCAGTGGTCAATGCGCCCAGTGTTCAAAAACAGGAATCTAAAATAGCCACCCTGCACGGTCATCTGATGGGACAAGAGATCATTGGAAAATCTGGAGAAAGAGAGAATTCAAAACTGCCGACTGTAGCAATAGTTGCACATTATGACTCAGCTGCAGTTGCACCCGTGAATATCCGCTTTATAATTATTTCTGAAATAATGATACATACATATACCTTCTGTACTCCAAATTATTTTTTTTCACAAGAATAGTAAAATTCAGATTAGCATTAACACACTATATAAACTTCAACTTGTTTTCTGAAGAAAAAAAAAGCAGATATCCAATTGGAAGCTTTCATTTCACAATGTGTTAATCTTAAACCAATAAGGACTGTTCTTTTAATTATTCAATAGTAATTAATTGGATTGATATAGCTGTCATTTCTGTGGAATCAAATTGATAATTTACTCTCCAACAATTTAAAGACTGGCTCTAATAATATTCAGCACAGTATAACTTACAATTTACTGAGTGGTTTTCTTTTTTTTATCTTTAGGAACTATCATTCGGAGCTGATTCAAATGCCTCAGGTGTGTCAATTTTGTTGGAGCTAGCTCGAATTTTTTCACAACTTTATTCATCTCAAAGCACTCGTGGTCCCGTGAACTTAGTTTTTTTGCTGACTGGAGCCGCCCACATGAACTATTATTCTACTAAAAAATGGATCGAAGATCAGCTTGATTCTGTTGAAGGATCTGTTATTCAAGTATTTTTTTCTCTTTATTTATTCAAATGTGAAAACAGTGCTCAGTGTTATATTTTTATTTTTCATCTGTCAGGATGCATCATTTGTATTATGTTTGGACTCGTTAGCATCGGACTCATCTATAATTATGCATGTTTCAAAACCACCAAAAGAAGGAAGTCCTACTAATATGTTTTATAATCAGTTGAAACAAGCAGCAGAATTGCAACATTCAGTAAATATTGATGGAGTTCATAAAAAAATTAATCTGGCAGATGAAAATTTGGCTTGGGAACATGAAAGATTTAGTATTAGAAGATTGCCAGCATTTACTCTTAGTTCACTAAAAGTTAATATTTTATTTTTGTCTTTTTATATATTTAGACAGAATTAACAATTTTTTTTTTTCATTTTTAGAGCCATAAATCTTTAAGTCGTAGTTCTATTTTAGACAATTTTAATTCAATAAACATAGATACATTGACTACCAATACCCAAATTATTGCCGATGCATTAGCTGGTTATCTGTATAATATTTCAGCATTAGATTATAATGCTATATTTTCCGGTCCACTGGTAAGATTTTTTTTTAACTATACTCTCCTATTTACATATGTACAATATTGTGAAATGTGTTTTCTCCAACAGAAAGTCAACAAATCATCACTCGAATCATGGATGCATTATTTAACATCTCAACCTCGGGCTTCCCAATTTTTGTCTCAAAACCAAAATCCCATTATAACAGCACTTTCTGATGCTATGGGCAGATATTTGCCAGACTTGGCTGTTTCGCATTATTCACCAGACAAACGAGATCCGGAGTTCGTCACTTACACACCGACTTCGGCCCCTCTCAACATTTACAATGTGAAACCTGCCATTTTTGATTTAATTTTAACATTTATTATCAGTATGTATTTAGGTGTTGTTTACTTATTTATTTTTAAATTTTCTTCTATTTATACACAATTTTGTAAATTGTCATTTACAAGCACTGTTAAATCTTTCAAAGTTCAATAAATTGTTTATATAAACCACGAAATTGATATTAGATTACTGAGTATTCCTTACCTTTTGAGCTAAATTTGTATTTTGTCTTATTTTTGGAGTTATATAATCTTCCTATCTTATAGCTGATCCAGATCTCTTTCTATTCTCAAATAACTTTTAAATAAAAATAAGTACACATTCATAATTATATGTATAAGTCAATATTAGTGATATAAATACATAATTCATAATATGAAAAATAAATCCATGTTTTATATTAGGTACATTTATAATAAAGCATATTAATTTCATTAAGGTATTCACTGATCTTAATAAACATCTACTGCCGCACTTCCGGTGATGTCCAGCAATTCTTTTGAACTAAAAGTCACAATGAGTTTCATCGATCCAACAGCTGTTGGATTAATAGGTGCATCGGCCCAAAGAACAGCATGAGGTGGTACATCGTCGTGAGGTACAATTATGGTTCGTTTCACGAGACCCGGACCGGCTACATTAAACTTGCATTCAGTCAGATAGCTATCGAGAGGATTTTTGAATGTTAAACTCACACTTGACTGTTTGCCTACTGTCAGATCATCGTTGAACTGAAATTTTTTTTACGTGAAAAAATACTTTTTCCTTAAGTGCATATGCAAACGATAATTTTCAGATTGTAATTTGTACCTTGATTTCTACACTTGGTTTAAGAACTTGAAAATCGTCTTCTCCCGCCCATGTTTGATTAGTTTCTAAAACACTGCATATTGCATATATTTTCATGTTACAATATTCTACTAGTTTTGGAATGTATTCTTCTGCAGTTATACGAAGATTGACATTTTCCTCTGAAAATATATTATTTTGTATGTATTATTTCTATTATAAATTATACAAATATAACTGATTGCAATTGCTAGCCAATGATTAAAGGATGAGTATTTAATCACAACAGATTATAGGTACTAGATGGAGGTACCTATTATATTTATACCTACATAGGTACATATTTAAAATATTGATTACCTGAATTCGGCAACATTGTGAATTTTCCTTCGGCTTTTTTCACTAAATCAGCTTTAATTCCAGTATAGAAAACGCTACCAGCTTTCAAAACTGCTTTTACAGTTCTTTCCTACATTTTTTCAAATTCATTATTTTGCATAAACTTAAAGTTTATTGAAAATGAGTATGTGTACTTAATTTAAAATTCATATGTATTTACCTCACTACTTTTGTTTGAAATTTTCACCGAAACATTAAATGGTTCTCCTATGTTTATTTTATCTAATTCAATCAAATCAAATTGAACATCTTCATTCGATGCGTCGGGAACTGCGAAAAACCTTTTTGCCCTTTCAGATCCTCTAATACCATTATACAATGATAAACGTTCAGCTGCTGTTCCTTCTTTTGCTTTATATTGATGAGTGATATCTTCACGGTCACTGTCTCCATTGGGATCAAAGATGAATGGCATTTTTGTCAAAATCAATCGACCAATACTGAAAGTAACAGATTTATTTTCATAATTTTTCAATTATTATAGGTACTTACAGTATTTGATAAATTTAGAAAAAAACATTAATACAATGGAATTTGATAAAAATCTAAATTTGACTTACTGGTAATTGTTACTTTCAATTCGAGCATAACCCAATGCTTGAGTTGGGTCTTTTTTCCATTTCATGAGATCTGCATTCACAGATGCTAGCAAAAATGGTACATCGTATAGCCAACCAACTGCTCCTTGTTTTATTGCTTCCAACGAAGCTGGACCACACTGATAAAAACCACTAGATATCTCCTGAGGAGTTGCATCGATCGCTTGCCAGCCCCCATATCCTACAATATAATTTTATCTATAAATTAATTAATAAATTTACAAACTACAATAGAAACGGATATTGTTGAATTCGAAGTGGAAAACTTATATATGTATTTGTCATATTTACAAGCAACAATATATGATAACATTTTTTCCTGGTAGTAACGAACCTTTGGGCAAATCAGGTCTAGCCATCCAAACATCATTCCACACATGATAATTCCAGATGGAATCCTCACCATTAGAATTATGTGGATCGAAACTCATTTCTTCCATGTTAGCATCATAATACTTATCAACAGTCAGTGATGCATTTGCATCATGAGCCGATACTAAATTCGATATCACTCGTGATGGAATACCAAGAGCTCGACAAACTGTAAATATTTTACTATGCATATTATACTTTTTTATATAATTATGATCTAAGAAAATGTTTAGTTTATGTATGAACTAACTAGCATGTTTATGAACTTACTGAAATGAACATACATAAAAAATGTGCTAGATCATATTTGATGATTCACCTGTTGTAACGACACCGGCAAAAACCCAACACTGCCCATAGCTCACTTCCTCTTGAGTTTCCAAAAACTGTTCAAGAATGGCTGCACTTCCTGTCCAAGCAGCTGGAGCAGTACCATCCGCATAATCACCATCCCAGCGACCAACTAAAACTCCTTGATCGTCATTGGAGTTGACTATTTTTGAGATGATTCGAGTCATTCTTATAGGATCTCCTCGCCTGAACCACATAAACGATTTGTTAGGTGATGATAAGTCTTAAGCCAGTTACATGTTATATCTAGTATTTTCGAGAGAGACAACGGCAGCGCGAGTTGCATTGGCAGCATGTAAATGACTTAATTATTTAATGAATAATTGATATTGAATAAAATTCAATTTACTGATTGAATGGTAATTCAGCTCTGTCCAACATCAGCATACAAGCAGGTAGGACTGTTTCATCAAATTGGCCGAAGACCCATTCGCGACCCTTCGAAGTGCCGATAGGACCGACCCAAATTTTCCCTACATCGTTCAAAATATATTCGTCTAGTAATGATTGATCATCCATGTACACTTGGTCATCTAATTAAGTTTTAAAATACGTATAAGTATACAAATATCAATTTAATATTAAGATGATAGGTATATGTATATGTGTACTTTTATGTAGGCACATTATGTACCTACTTACCTTTGTTCCAAGGATTGAAAAGAAGGTACAAGTCATCTTCGTAATCGAAATTCGATGTTTTTTCAGGAGTGCATCTAAGTTTTGTTTCTACGCTGAGAGACCAAGCTCCAACTGGTGCATCGCAAGGAGTATTAATCTATTTTAAAATATCAAACCTTGTATTATATTTGTAATGGTTATAATAATAGGATGAGTTTGATACAAAACAAATATTTGCTGAATAATAACGCAACCGATAAACTTTCTTATTTAAAAAGTTCATTAATATATACAATATGTGATAGATATATAAGTATTTTACTCACTTCAAAAACAATTGTGTCACCTTGTTCGTTAGAAATCACTGCTGACCACTGATAAACGTCTGGCTCCGGATTTTCTTTGAGCAAAAACATCGCTCCTCTGGTTCTCTTGATAACATTGGCATTCTCTCCTATCGCATGAAATATCACACATTAATAATTCACCCAATTAACTTCGGAATAGTGAAAATTACACATTCTACCTACCCATTGAAAAAACTAGCCTGACTTGATCGACAGCATGATCGTATTCTCTATTGACGAATCTGATGGCTGCTGAAAAACTTTGTCCGCGTCTCAACACAGCCACTCTAGGGTCTGAATGCACCAGTTCAAATTTATCGGTTCGATGCTGACTCGAATTTTCCAATGGATACAAGTATACACTTTCGACTTCTAATGGCTCCATCTGATTTCAAAAAAAGTCTCGAATTAAATATATTGCATCGAACAAGATGTTTGCTGAAAGTTTTTATACTTCAAAACAAATTTGTAGGGAGCTTGTTATTGAAATTAGCTTGTCCACTATCGTAACAATTAATCGAAAATTTTATTCAAAGTGTGAAATATGTCTGTAAACATCTGTACATTGGTAAATACGAATCAACGGATACATAAATATCTAGAAAAAATTAGCATGCTTTTCAGATCAAAGAAAAAATCGATTACACGGTCTTCTATTTCTGATTATGTGCATGTGTTCATAAAATGTAAATTCATATGAACAATTGCCAAAACATATTTATTTTTATATGTATGTATTCGTATTTTTAAAATTAAGCAAATAAATTCACTCAAGTATGTTATTTGTTACAGGGAAATCATTTCATCAAAACTCAAGTATGTAGTTATAACAGTACATACCTAAGTCACTAATGAATAAGATTATGATTCCGCTCAAACCATTATTTATGAATTTCATATATTTTTGTGAAAAATGTTTTTTTTTTTAATAAAAAACTAATCTCATTCCATATACCTAACTGAATCTTTGGCCTATATGTTGACCAGATAATAAATTTTCTGGTGAATTCGTAATTGAAGCAAATCGTCGCCACTGTTTTATTTTCCATTTTCTGAATTTGCATAAATACTTACGTATCAAAATATTAAATAAATCTTATGTGAAATACAATATAAACCGTTTTTTGAATCGATAACAATTAAAAATGAATAGGTGTGTAATTTATCAGTATCGACGGATGCGGTTGACCGCAAATAAATTAAACCAAAATGATTTAAATTGATGAATGCGTATTCGATTTTTTTGCGGTAAGGGTAATTGGCAATACGATGAAGTCATAGTATGGTTTCCACTTCAAGTTAAATAGTTTCAACTTCGAGTCAGTGCCGGCTCAACTATATGGCGAGATCGATGGGGGTGTATGAGGGCGCTGGACTGCTAGGGGTGTTATCTAATGCGCCCCAAATTTTTTTATTAGAGCTAAAATGTATTTTAAATGCTTTCGAAAGGCGCAAATTTACAATGACCATCTACTTTTATAATAAGTATTTTTAAAACATATTTGTATGTTTTTAAAATTTGTATGTTTAATACCAGTGTCTATTGATTATTAACCCCCTGTCATGTAATTTCGATAACTTTTTTTCTTTTTATTTTCATTTTGCAAGAGTTTTTGAATTGTTATTGAAATGACTGTGACCTTTAAACAACACATTTACAAAAAGACGGATATATCTATAATGTTATATTATATTTATATTCATTTCGCGAAAAGAATTTTTATTGATTAACACAATGCAGTTTTTATTACCACAGGATCGACTAGATATTCTTGTTTGACAAAAAAAATAATTAATTTATATTCACACAAACAATATGTGCATTTTAAATTCGGTTGCAAATTCTCTTCTCCGAGAATTGTAGAATTTAAAGTGATTTGAAGTTATTGAGAATTCATGAAATATACAAGATTTCGAGAAAAATCAGAATCGCTAGTTATTAATTGAATGGAATGAAATCATAAGCCTTCAAAGTCAGTATTTTAAGTTCAAACAGAATGATTTAGGAACTCTGATGAAATACATAAATCGTAGAGGCTGGAATTTATTTAATAGTAAAAAAGTTCAAGGATTGAGAATTGATGGTGGCTTCCAATACGAAGTAGGTATATTATGTGTTGGTATATGTAAGTATAATGCTTTCTACTTTTTTATACGAAAATATTTATGAGAATTTGTATGTTTAGGTAAGTAGATAAAAAAACTTGACCATTTGTACAATTCATATAATGCATAGTAAATAGCTAAAATTAAATAATATGATTTTTTTTAAACTCTTCATTTTAAATGAAATTTTTCAGAAAATATTTATACAACGAGTAAATATATCGATCTAATTCGATCAAAGAATTGTTAATAATCAATGAAAATCTAAAGCTTTTAATTTTAAACTTACCGTTTTTGAATGGGCTTAATGCTTTTTATGAATAAAAATGTATCGTGTTGTGTTGTATTGTATTTTACAATAGAACACGTCTGATCGATTTGAATCCGAAAGCGAAACTGATCAAGATCGTCGTTCGTTGTTTGGAATTCGATTTCGATTCTGCTACTTCAACAGGACGAGCTTATGACTTATACTTTTGTTGTTTTTCTTTTGACCATTTTAAGATGTATCTATTCATCGACGATTAATTATGTTTGTTCATTATAACTGCATTCATTATAAAACGCATAACAACTACATACATATACAATTACATTCAACAATATTAATTGAGTGGCGAGGTGATTGATGAAATGTTTTTACTATGTTTATAATAGAAACATATTTCATTAGCACACGATTTTATTTATATATTTTTATAAAAATAATAAAAATTGAAGGCCGGTCTTTTCACTACTTTAGTTAACTGACCAGAGAGTTTCAGCCAATTCTTCCACTGTGAATTATCAAAAAAAAAATTTTTTTTATATCTTTCTAGGTAGGTGTGTAGGTACATATTAATACATATATGCATTCATTTATAATCTAAATTACATGAATTCTGATGATTTCTTTTATGACACGAACTAGAAAAAAAAATTTCGATTGGTTGAAACTTACCTATAAATAATTGCGGAAAATGTTTTGATTGAGATATGTGTCCTTGATTATGATAGCGATCTAAATGTAAGTCAAAAAATAAAATTTAATTCAAACCGTATTATTATAAACTACCGTGATATGTCGTGTTTTTTTCATTTTTCATCAAATTTTATTCAATGTGTTGCTCTCGCGTTAAATATCATTTCTAATGAAGTCAAATCCGAAACACGACTTAAACCATTGCCACAATGATGACCACACATAGCTCCAGATCACAAAAAAATATACCTACAATTTATTAAGCCATTTTCTACGTGTATGTATGTACCTATATCATACGTGCAAATATACAATAGTAACGGCGAAAAATGTATAATGGACTAAAAATAGTGATGAAGTGCGTACAGATTTATTGGTTTAGAACTGACGTAACTGATGACGAGTTTGTCCTCCAAGAAGAACAGCCAGTGGATTTTCTTAAAGATCGGATTCTCGGGAAATGCGTTACATTAGTTTAGTCATCAAGTAGATACCTATTTACATAGTTAGTCTACTTCTTGTTGCGGATCTACACAATGTTTATTTTGTGTGGGAATACATAGTTTGCCATGAAAATGACGTCATGCGAAAATGGAACTGTTCCGTTTATCTAATGCCACCAATCATACCTATATTTAACAAACTTCGATATTCTTATTCTATTACATGTGCATTCATAAAATCAATTCCAAATCAACTAAATCTTTAACTCATCTCTACATCAGTTCAATACTTGATTTTTTTTAATAAAAAACAATAGAATTCCAATTTATATGTACTTATAATATAAATAAATTCAAATTTAATTGAAGTTATGACTTGAGAGCTAGTCTAGAAAAATGGCAGGTGAGCAATGGATAATAGGTACCTACCTATAGGTATGTGGTAATGTGAAAATTACTCAAATCCTAAGAGCTTTGTACATAATTTAAATGAATAACGTATTAATCAGTGAAACGTTTCCAACGAAGTTTCATATTACCTATATGCACATAATTATGTAATTTAGTCATTTGTTGTTGAGAAATTTTGCAGCATCATTAATTATTTGCATCTATACATATAGATACGTATTTCTATATGCACTCTAAAAAAATATGTAGAATAAGTTTGAAGTAGGAAAAATATTATAACACAATAAAAACCAAAAAGCCAATTCTCAAAAACATGTTTTACTACCTATTGAGTTACTGGATACATACTAGTTTTGTGCAACATTCTTGTTATCTTGGTTTGTGAAAATGAAAAAAAATCATTAATTATTCAAAATATTGTTTTATTTTTTATCTTTGTTCAGAAGTATAATTAAGAATTACTTACACCCGACATCTCATAAACTTTAAAATATTTATTAGAGGTATATTTAGTAAGAGGGGCATGAAAAGAAAAATAAGAACACTGAATAAAATGATAATCAATAAAAGATTAGCATATTTTCACCCGTTTATTTACATCATCTTCTTGCATTCTTTTACATTTATTTCAAAAATTAAAATATACGTCTTTAGATCCACTATTGTTTGGCTTTAAAATGAATAATAACAATAAATAAATTTAATTTGTATCCTGTAAACATTCAACGAGAGAATAATTCAAAACGGCTGTCGTAATTTCTTACTCTTCAAAAACTTACAATGAAGCATGAACGCAATTTCAAATAAGTAAAAAAATATTAATATTAAATAAAAAAAATGAGTATATGTATAGATAAACTAAAGAGTTAAACAAATTGATAGTAACTCACAATCCTTCAATAAACATTTTACAGCCATTCAAAATACTGTGTATGTTTTTCAACAGAGAATTAATTACAAAAATAAATAATCGTCAGACATCAATTCATTGTTATTCACATTTTGTATTTTAAGTGTAAAATTGCTTCAATGAACAGGAAAACATGGCTCAAACTTGCTATTTTGTAAAGAAAACGAAAAAAATGAATATTGTATGAAAGATTCAATTGAAAATTCTGTATGTGGAAAAAATAAGATTCGACTCTCTTAAGATTATATTTACACAAATATACAACGTTCCCTCGTGTAATAGTTTGAAATATGAATTAAAACTAATCAAAGTCAAAAGAATATAGATTGTTTTGGATTGAAATATGTATATTAAATGAAATTGATACCTTTTGGTATTTTAATTCGTAAAATCAAAAATAAACATAAAAAAAATCCCTTAAAAATAATTCAAAATATAGCAAAAGAGGAATCTTGAACAATCATCAAATTTATTAGGTTTTTAAAGAAATAAAAAAATATGTTTAGTATAATTACCCCAAATAGGGTTGCCAACTGATATTAAAAAATGTTTTTGAAATACTTTTTTGTTAGTTTATGCTACCCCCCTCCCCCCACCTACATATATCCAGAAATTAAACTTCGATAA
The DNA here is from genome assembly GCA_024721215.1 of Cheumatopsyche charites. Lineage (NCBI taxonomy): Eukaryota > Metazoa > Arthropoda > Insecta > Trichoptera > Hydropsychidae > Cheumatopsyche > Cheumatopsyche charites. The sequence continues at coordinate 4,905,484 of CM045581.1, read as the reverse complement.
AATTACCAAACTTATTGTGAACAAAAATTAAATTTCACATTTAAGTAAAACTGAAAAAAAAAACACAGCAGGCAAAATGAAACAAGTTGACAACCCTAAATTTGTACATATGTAGGCATGTTTTTCATCTGAAGTTTATAATTGCAAATACATAAACACTTTGAGCGCCAGTCTTTTCACTGATTTAGTTAACTAGAGTTACAGTCAGGCCTTTCACTGTGAACCGTCGAAAATCCTCTGTTTTGCAAATGTTTGACAGTTCATAATGGAAGGACTAACTAACTCTGGTTAGTTAACTAAAGCAGTGAATAAACTTGCCCTAAAAGTATAAAATGAAATATAATTACAGGCACACGTTTTTAAACAAATTTAGAGAATATATAGTGAATGAATAAATAAAAAAAATATACAAATTTGTAAGAATGTGACCACGTTTCTAAAGTTGTTCATCAGTTTGTATGTATTGTGAATACAGAAAAAAAAAACTATTAAAAGATGTTTTAATTTTTAACAATGTAACTAATATCAGGATATATAAGTCAATACATACATGTGGTTAAATCTATAACAGTGACAGAGAAGCTTCCATATGAGATTAGATCAGTTCAATAATTTAAAGGTACCTATGTAGGTAGGTATTATTCTCAACAGTACATACATACAAAACTATCAATCATCAAATGTATATGTATGTACATTTGTATATTGTAATATATCTTGATCCAATTTATTCCTTCAACGGTTATTTTTTTCAAAACATCGGCAAATAATCAAACTTTCTGATTTATAATAACATAAGTATGCATCATCTTGGATAGAAATAAAATATTGTCTGTTGAGTGGAACGTGTATTCTTTTTACTTGCTCACATGTATGTATGTATGTATGTATTATTGAGTCTTCCCGAAAATAACACCAGGTTTTATTTTCAGGAAAACAGTAAAAAATAAAATGAAATAAAACAGTATACATATGTTACAGTGACCTGTTGAACGATATTAAATTATTTATTTCGTTTGCAAATTCAATCGACGAAAACGTGTGAGAACATTACATACAATATTCCCCGAATGATTTCAATAGATGTTTTTTTCCATTTTTCACACTCAAAATAAGCACAAATAAACAATGTTTGACAAGTCTATAAACAACTATGTAAGCTTATTCTCAAAACAAGATATTTGTGAAAAAACTAAGTCCACCGAAAACTAAAAATGAAAGTCGAAAAATACATGACTATAAAACATTGTCATATAGCAAAAATGAAATATGAAGTAGGTAAATCTGAAATTTGTACATGTTCAAATAACTGAGTTCCAAAATTTATGTGGTACAGGGGAATACTGTTATGTCATATATTCTACGTACAAATATATATTATGATAATATGTATGCATACATAATCATATATTGTTGAAATATATACAATTCGAGTTATTTCCGTATATAAAGATTGTGCTTCGATTAGATCTTTTCATGTTAAACAATCAAAATTCTACTGCATGTGTGTGAATGATGAATTATCGGTCATGTCAAGCATAAAAAATAAATACTTATAATCATATCTACTTAATGATCTTAACAGAAAATTGAACAAAGATACATTCATCGGAGTAATTTTTTGCCTATCAATATGCATAGACAACTTTCAATACAAATAATTCAAATGACCCACATAACTATCACAGTTCGGTCACCAAAGCTAACTTAACATCAAAGTCAATGTTGGTCGGTGAGATAAAAACTATTCAACATTAGGTAAACCACATTAAAAAACAAAATAAACATTGCCACACGTTGAAACGGTTTCTTTCAGTTTTTTTCTTTCTTCATAATAATGCATAAACGTGAACCACAAAGTCTTTTGAGAATTTTAGCATTTAATCACTTCGATAAACATATACACTTACACAATTGAGTTTTGTGAAAAATAAATCAACTATTTGAAAATCTTTAATGCTATACATTTGTTTCATAAAGCACTATCGTAATATAACTTGCAATGTTCATGCTTTCAATGCATGATCATACGATCAAAACAAAATCATTCACGGAATGTCCACTGATTTGAGTAAAAACATGCTGTTTCGGTCTATGTGCCGCTGAAGGAAGCTTCAGGTTGGGAATGAAGAGATACTCCGATGTGAGATGCGGGCGGATCAGGGAGAGCTCCTCCAGTCCACTGTATCAATTCGTGTTCAGGCATTTGGGTCGACTGGAAATGATCTTTCAGCAACATTTGAGAAAAGTTACAGTGCATCTGATAAGTTTCTGTTTCTCTCGCTTGCTCACCACATAATCTATATAGATCTGAAAATCAAACAACAAAATTATACGAAAATTCAGAAGAATAATAAGAAATATGGTATATAATTTTAAGACGTGCTAATTTTCAAATTGTTAGTTAATATTATGCAAACTAATTGTTTTGTAAAATTTTACAGCTGTAACAGTTACTGCTAACTGATATTTGAAATGCAAGGTATAAATTAACAATCTGAAGGAATAGTGAAAATGTAATAACCTTTTAAAATTGCCGATGCCCATAATTGCACATGGACGTCAGGTATCTTACTAGCTAGTTGCATTGCAGGTGTAACCATATTCATACTTTCTCGTGAATTGTTTAATGACAAGAAAATATGACCGAGAAGAACTAACGAACACGATGTGAGTCTATTGAGGTCCTCGGCATTAGCCATTTTCAATGTCTCTCGTAAGTACCGCCTGAAAATGTTAATGGAAAAATTACCCAATGAATTTTATTATGAAAAAAAGGTCGATGTATATTAATAGAAACTCACTTTGCTTCATTGTATCTAGCCTGGAAAAAGGCTTGAAGTCCTTGAACATAATAAGCAGCGGCACGTAAACTATGAGAATTGGAAGGTAAATTTTCGGGATTGATGTGTTCTAACAAGGCATTCAATTCAGCTTCTCTCTTCCCTCTAATATACACAATAGCCAAATTCAGATTTGCAAATGTCCACAATTCACGTTCTTGTGACGACTGAAAAAAATTGACATTTCATACAGTAAGTAAATTGATTCAAATGAAAAACTTAATCTATTTTTAAAAAAAAAGTTTGAAACAAGCACGAGAGAAACAATTTTCTTGATACACATTCCACAAGATAGCAATTGCTAAGAAGTTTTAGCGCTTTTCAATAGTACATTCAATAAAGGCCCAATGTTAACTTGATTCAAACTAACAAAATGGTGTTTGATAAAGTTGTAAAGATAATTTTATATATATCGTGTATAAAATTTTTGAATAACAAGCATGAGTAAGCAAATGGAGAAAAAAAAAAAGTATAATACCGATATCGCAGCATTGAATTGAGCTTCTGCTGCTTCCATACAGTTCATACTCATGGCGTAAAGTCCAAGCAGAGTGTGCAATTGAGGACGGTGTCGAGTGAGCAGTTTCGGAGTGGATCGACAGAGAGCAGCGCCAGCACTTATTTCTTGCAGCGCAGCAGATTTATTTCCAGTCACGAGTCGACACATAATCATATGCTCCAACAACATCAATTGGAACACTGATAAAATGGGCTTATTATCCGCATCTGAAATAAATATTCATTAAAAAAATGTATTAAAAATAAAGTTCATTTTGAAAAATGACAGTTCAACTCTACTTTTTAATTTGTCTATTTGAGTGAGTGCTTTATCCGTATATTTATGGGCTTTGTCCATATATCCGGCTTGCATTGAGTGCATCACCGTCACTAAATATACCAGGACATATAAATGTTCCTTGGGCATCCATAAAAACATGTCGCCAACAAAAGATCCACAAACGGCTGTAAAAAAAGTGATATTTTCAGTCATGAGAAAGTCTTCAAATGATTAAGATGAGATAGATGAAAAAAATATCAACCTTCGTCGGTTGGCCATGTAGGTGCCATTATAGTTTGAATACTTTGTTGTAACTGTTTTAGGCATGGTTTTACACTTTTCACTTGTCCAGCCATCAAATAATGACATACCTAATAAATATAAAACATTCAGATACAAAGCGAAAAAAAAAAATTAAAAGTTATTGAGTTATTGAGTTACGTACTTGAAGTACTAAAAAATACACTTTTAAATATTCTTTCTGGAATAGACTTCCGCTCCATGAGTCTACTAAATGGCCGGCTTGGTTCAACAATGGTAAAACTTCTTGTATTTTTTTGTCGATCAATAAAAGCTGAAATCAGAAATGAAGTTTAAAATTGAAAATTTGTGAAAAATAGAATATCATCGCTAACTGTACACAAGGAAAGATCCGTGACCTGGAAAGATATCGTTTGTTGAATAGCTGGGAAATTTAACTCTGAATATGTAGATTTTATACAAATTGTACCATATCTATGTTGTTTACAAACAAAATTGTTGCACTTGTTTTCATGACACAGAATATTTAACGCTATATTTATATAATACATATGAACATTTGAAATTATTCAAAATGGGTTCGTATATGGTAACTTTTACACAAAAAAGGGTGAGAAAAAAAATGCTGTATTTTGTCCAAAACCTACTGTCCACTAGCTGGCGGAATGGAATAGAATAGGGACATGGCTAAACGAAAGAGAACATCTATATGGCTATTCCTCTCTTTCATATAGGTGTGTCCATAGTCCATTTTGTTTCGCTAACCAGTGGACAAAGGGCTTAAATGCATATGTATGTAATGAAATTAAGCATTTAGCAAATTGTGCATATTTGCAATAGTATTGCATGTACATAGAATTAGCGTCCAATATTTTAAATGTGATTTTTATCATATTGCAAAATTCCACTATTGATTTCAATAAATGGACCTCGATTTTATAATGCTGATTTTAGACAATGTGAATATGAAAGCTGCATATTCTGGCTATATAAATTAACTTATTTGGACGAGTGAGATATGATAATACATATCGCTAGGATACGCGAGATCTTAAATAATGAATAAAAAAAATGTTACCATTCCCCGGCTGAGTAGAAACAGCACCCGGGTGTACTGCGCATTGGATATGTGCGCATAATCTACTCCGACTCCCAGCAGACTGCTGGCGATTTCATAGTCCTTTTCGGTGGCGTGGATTTGCTGCAAATGCGATCGACGATCGGGTAAGTATACAATTGAAAGAGGGTCAGTTTTTCACCGGTTCGGTTAGCTAATTGAAGAGTTAAAATCGGAACGATGGTCAGTTTGCATTGCGAACGAACCGAACGGTACAGAAACTGACCAACGACACGCCTGCACGGTGATCTCTTTCTGAGAGGGAGAGATATGGCCATAAAGGTGTGTCTCGTTCGATGGAATCTGTATGGAATGCTGTTCGACTGTAACTCTCTTTAGTTAACCAAAACGTTGAAAAATCTAATTTAAAATTATATAATAAAGTAGAGAAAAATGTGATTTAATTAATAATCAGTATAAAAAGTAATATGTCGTAATTGTTTTTAAATTAATTTGTTTTTTAATATGGTATTTTACCGTGCGATGATATATAGACGGAACATTTTAATGAATGTAGAATTGATTTTACTAAATACATTGTAAAACTTAATAAGTAAAATTGCACACGGAGCCATAGTGTCGTCGAATTGAATCTATGGGCGACTTGGATGTTGCGGGTTCTCGAGTCGTTTCTAAAGTGCAGATTTAAGGTTATGTCGGTTTATTATCGTTCGCCGTAGACGTGAGGGAGAGGGAGAGTGAGAAGAAAAGGAGATCGTACCGCCAACTGGAAGATGAGACGACAGTGCCAGTAGACGTTGTGCTGCGAGAGCTCTATGGCCTTGACGAGGATCGGCTTCGAGAGCGAGGAGTGGTGCTGGTGCTCGTAGAGGTCGGCGAGGACGCTGGCCGCCTCGAACTTGACGTCGTCGAAGCCGTTGATGGCCTGCGAGAGGAGCCACGAGCGCTCGAGGTGGTCGCGCGCGAGCCCCGAGTTGGTCGTGTGCGCCAGCAGGATGTTGCCGAGCTGCAGATGCGTGCGCGCCTCCACCCTCGGAGGCGGGCTGAACGCGAACACCGCCTGCAGGCAGCGCACGCACTTCCTCACGTCCGGCGGAGACGCCGTGCGGAACGACTCGGCCAGCCCGAGCAGCCCGATGTACCAAGCGTCCGCCGACATCGCCATCACCCATCACCCATCGCCCATCACCGATCACCGACCTCGCTCTTTCGCGATCGTCATTATATATTCTGCGTCCTAAAAAATACTTCAAATATCCTAAATCCTGCGCTGGCGATCAAAGCTTTCCACGGAGAACGGGGAACGCGAAACACTCCGGCGACCGAATCGCGACTGAAGCGCATTTTGCGACGCCTTTTCGCCACGCGCCGTCTCCCAGACCGCACAAAATTAAAAAATTTAAATTAAAAATTTAAGAGTATTCTTTTTCTAAACGCCACGATACGAACTCTAAAAACGAAAATGCACCGACAGAGAAGTAATAAAAGAAAGGAAAAGAAGCATCCCGTTCAATTTTTCGCGCGCAAACGAACCAGAAAGAAGGAAAGAGGAGGGGGGCGCGTAATGCCGTCGCATTCGCACACAAAGAATTGAACGGTCGTTCGTCTCTTTCTTTTGTTACTTCTCAGCCGATGTGTTTCCGCTTCAACTCTACGGTCAGTTAACGAAAGCAATTAAAAAATGATTCTTACAATTAGACACTGAAGAAGTAAAAAAATACATAGGTAAAAATAAGAATTTTATTTATTTTCTCAATCGATCAAATATCGCCTCCGTTAAAAATAATTCAAAGATATAGGAGAAAATAGAGAAATTTCATCCTCTCTTTTGCTTTTAGCCTATAATTACTTTTAGAAAAATCGTGTTTTTGAAGTAATAGTGACGATACGCTCTAAATTGAATTGATTTTACTTTGAAAATAAGATTTTTCAAAAAGTAGTCAAAGGCAAAAACAAAAGGGGCGATCAAGTTTCCCACATCCTCGTACGTATAAAGTACACATTTTTTTTCAAAATTCAATCGTATCGGATACAATATGCAACAGCCGTACAAAAGAGGTTGTTACTTTCGTAGTAGTGACTGACGAAACGATCCTTAGCCGCATCCCAAAGAAACGCATGCTTCGCCTCGACTCCGTGCATTTTCTTCTCTCCTATTGTGACGGTCACCACGATTTTGTATCTTTGTAACGATAAACATTTTTTAAAAAACGATTTTAAATATGATATAAACAATATACAATGAAAAATATAGAGAACTTGTATGCCTACCTATCGAAATTTTCATTTTTGATTTCCGTTTTAATTTCTTCGACGACGGCGAGACAAAGATCTTTCGCCGTTTTATCCGAATATTCAGTTTCCTTTAAATTTAGCTCCATTATATTCTTCATGTGAATTTTAACTTTAGATGCCTCAAAAGGTTTCTCTGATAGCATACGAAAAGTATTTTGATGAGTTCGGATTCTAGTGTTGCGTTCTTTTCCATCCTCGCTCATTGTTGAATACTCGAAAAAGAAAAAAATATGTAAACGCGTTTCCATGCAACGCTGTATCTAAGCATCTATTTACAACGTATCTACCTTTCTATCTAATTATACCTAACGTAAACACTGATATGGTACATATTTTTGTATATGAAAAAAAATGGCAAATTATAATTTTTCGATCTATAAGATTCCAATAGAAAACTTATAAGAAAAATAAATATTTTTGAAACTTTCTTATAAGAAAAATATGTTTTTCAATTGTTTACCAATGCTGTTAACTGTTATTTGTCTTTTGCAGGACAGATAACATATAGATGCTGCCTACGGTAAATGTAATAAATGGGCGATTATTTATAATTACCGGCAAATGTGTATAATTATTGAAATATAATAAATAATGAAAACTTATAACAATAATCATTTTTTTACGTAATTCTCAACTCGTAATGGTAACTACTCGACATAACATAACCAAACCTAACTAAATTTGAATTTGGCTCCCGTAGTTTCGCCTAGTGTTTCTAGCAGCAAATTTGGCTGGCCTAATATGCTGACATAGAACAGTAAGCAATTAATAGGTGGGTAGATGAGCTTCCTTCGTAACGTTGACTGTTATTAAAAACTTTTTATGATATCTACCAAGAGGTAAAAAACAAAAGCGGTATCAAGTCTCCCAGATGGATTATATTTCCCACTATCCCCCACGATTAGGTACTTAAGGACATGCATATGATTCTGATTGTGTAGACTTACCGGTTAGCATCCATTTTTGACAGTAATTCGTGGATTGTTTCGATCTTCGAAAATTCTGTCACAAATTCATATATCCTTCGTAAATTTGTCACAATTAAACATCGATGAGGTACTTTCTCGTTTAGTGCGCGTTATTATTTTTATTTGCACCATCCCTATCTAGATTCAACACAAATTTTAATTGTCGAATGATACTAAATCTCTAACCTAATTCAATTTTCGCTTTTATGTTTATTGACAGACTTGTCGGTGTACAATTGTGGAGGTAATACAATAAAAAAGATCCAAGCTGAACGATAAATTGAGAGAAATGTCTCGACTCGAAGACTCCACCCTTATGATGGATATGCTGGGTCCGTTTCGAAGAGCTGTGGGCAGATCTTCCGGTGCCGCTACCTCAACTGGTGCTTCTTCGACTTCAGCGTCAGCATCGACATCAACGTCGGTTTCTGCTTCGGCATCGACTGCAACAACTGGACGTGCAGTTCCCACTAGACTCAGCTTTGACGATTCACTTACTGACAGTAAGTTCACATTAATTGTTTCATGGGGTGTTTATAAATAAATACACAGCCTGTAAAATATCTTTGTATACTTGATTGAAATAAAGTTACTGAATCAATACAATATTAACTAGACTATCACATATAATAGGGTAATTTATTTATAAATATTTATCATGTTTCAGTAATCGGCAAGAGAAAAACTAGCTTTGATGCAAATTGTTCTTCCTCGTTGAAGAGATCAAGAACTGAATCAGATAATAGCCCTTCTCCTGGAGCCGGAAATGGAACGGCTTCTCCGTGGTTAATCAATAGATATAAAGCTGAAGCGTTGGATTCACGTGTGCAGGTAAATCTTAATTGAAGATGATAGTGCCTATTTTAGACAGTTTTTTACATACCTATGTGTTCCAATATTTGCATTTCAGATTGATAACTTGAAGAAGCAAATAGCTCATCAACATTTCATAAGAAAAGAAATGGAAGAGTTGTTTGAAAACGAGAGGCGTACGCATGTGAATGAATGCAAATCTAAGGATAAAGCCGTCTCAGATGTGGAACAGCGGTTTCAGACTATGAAATCAAAAGAGAGTGATCTCAAAGAACAACTTTCAAAAGTACTTTTGAGTTTATTTATTTATTCTGTGTTCTCGTTTTCATTATTGTCAATATTTTTCTTATCTTAGGCACTGCGAGAATTAAACGAGTTCAAGCATGTTGCGGATAAAGAAAAGCAACAAATGCAGAATGATATTTACAATTTGAAAACTGACTTTGCTAATTCTAAGATCGGATTGAATGATCAGATATCTTCGCTAAGACGAGAAAATGCTGAACTCTCTCAAGTTAGTTTGAAATTGCTCATTTCATTATTATATACATGTATAGCTCATTCATTAATTATTTTTGTTGTTATTTTTATTTTTAGAATAATGAAAATTTCAAAAAGCAAATTGCTGAGTACAAAGCTGCATATGAAGAAGCCAGTATCGAAAATTCACAGTTGCAGGCACTTCAAGAGAAATTTGATCATCAGTGTCTTGCTTTACATCAAGCCGAATCAAAGCTTAGAGATTTGGAAAGCAGCAAAAAAGATATTGAAGAAATGAAGGCGTGTATAATATATAAAATGGGAAAAAAGTAAAAACAAACTTAACTTTTTACAATTATTTGACTCGCAGGTTCTACAAAAAAGACTTCACAGTATGCCATCTTTGGAAAAAGAAGTTACTCGATTGCGCAAAGAAACATCTGAACTTCGAATTGCTTCACAACAAAATTTGATGTTAGAAGAAAAAATCCATTATTTTAAAACGCGACTAGAGGCATTGGAACCTCTTTATCAAAATTTTTGTGACCTTCAGGTAGGTTAACAGTTCATTGTAATGTTTGAAATTCAATTTTAATCTATGATGTGTTCGTTTTCATATTTCAGAAGAAGCATGTAGAGCTAGAAAAAACACTAGATGAATGGAAAAGAGTGGGTAATGCCTATGATGCACCAGAGCCTCAATTGCTTATCAGTAAGTGGGAAAGTCTTCAAAAGCGAGAAATCGCTCTGCTTTCAGAAAAAAAGGAAAATGATGTTTTATTATCTTCTGTGAAGACTGTGAGTTTACAAAAATTGACATGCACAAAGATAATTATGTATAGTAATCAAAAAAATATTTTGTAGGAATCAGCAAACGTGAATCTGGAGTATAAGAAAACTCTGACCAAATTGAACGACGCACAGAATGTACAGAAAACACAAGAAAGCTTTATTCATCGCCTTCAAAAAAAACTTCTTTTATGTACAATAATTCTTTTCTATAAATTTGTAGTGACATTTATTTTTTTCCAATATTTACATTGATTATTCATTTTTTTCTAGTGTCACGGGAAAGAGACAGTTATCGACAACAATTAGATTGTTATGAAAAAGAACTTACAGTCAGTGTCGGTATAGATACCCAACATGGTTCTGTAACTACAAATAATCGAGTGGAGAGTCTTGAGAAGAATCTTCAAGGTTACCGGGAACTCGTTTCAAAACTAGAAGATGAAATTTCCAATATGAGTAAGTAAAATATTGTATTCATGATAAAAAAAAAAAACTCATTGCAAATTAGAACATACATCATTCTTAAAATTTTGTAGAAGGAATGCCAATACTCCACGAGCAACTATCGAGACTCAAAGAAGAAGTGATGAATCTTACCAGAGACAATGAAGTATTGAGATCTCACAATGATAAGCTGGAAATTCAACTTGAACGCAGTCTTTGTAAAGTCGACACAAATAACGTTCCTGCTGTAAAGGTCTGCTATTATTTATAAATGCAACATACATGTGTTTTTTTTAAATATTCAATTTAATTTATATTTGAACTTTCTCATCAACAGTTAATACATTTAACTAACAATCCTCTTTCAAAAGCCCAGGATGATGTCAAAAATGAATTATCTAAAGCTCATTTGGAAGTATGTATTATAATTCGTATAATTATTGAATATTCACATGTATGTATGTACCTATCTAAATTTCGATAATTGTTTTCAGATTCAACAATTGAAGCACAAAATCAAGAGACTTGAAGCAAATGAATTAGAAATCACCCAAAAGCTGAACGAAACTATGCAAATCGATAATCTCTCTTCGAAAGAAGTAGAACAGTTAAAATCTCAATTAGAAAGTACCAATATCAAATTGCAAAGGTATTGTATATTTATTAATGTTCGTCAATTATTTATTATTGTGGATAAATTATATGTAAATATTTTAGAATGAAAGAGGTGTACAATTCGAACTTGCAAGAATATAAAAATGTGTTTTATATGCTTTTTGGGTATCAATTGGATCGCACAGGTGTCAATAACTATAGGTTAGAGAAAATATATTTTGATCAATCGTTGTTATGAAATATTGTGAAGTATAATATTATATTTTATTTTAAGATTATCCAGCATGTATGCAGAGTCACCGGATGAATATTTGTGTTTCACCTTATCCGATAAAGGAATCGATATGGTACAGTCAGACTATGCGACGGCGATCAACGATTTGGTGGAAGAACATTTACACGGAAACAAATCGTTCCCCGTATTTCTCAGTGAGCTCACTCTAGATCTATTCAAAAGAACAACGATGCTATCAGATTCCACAATTCATAGACCTTAGTCATAGTGTTGAATATTACTTTTATACCTATGTATTAAATAAATTGATTAATGTTTTTCATCATCTTTTTTATATCATTATTCGGAGCTTAATGAGTTTACTTACTCTAAACATTATTTAAAGTAGTCTGTAGAAAGTGGACTTTAAAGTTGGATAAAACCACATAAATAATAGTTTTTAATAAAACACAATTGGCATTTGAACGCCTATTATGTGTTCAGGTACTAAGAAGCGATTACTGCATTAAAATGAAAACACGCTGCACTTTTTTATTTGTGGCATCAAAAATTGAATCGATTACAGTTCAAATTCAATTGTAAAAGGTATCACGATACCATGAGTCATTAAACGTTATCAAATATAATTACCGTTGAATGGAAATAATGTAATGTTTTTAATACATAATTCTGTGATTTCAAAATTATTTCCTTCTAACACATATCATTGTTACCAACGTGAGCGCGAATCGGTTGGCATTTCTGACATGTCATCATTCGCACTCGCACTCGCACTGTTGCACTGGAGACTTGCGATCGGTGAACGTCGAAAGTTGAACGGCGAACCGCACGTTCCTCTTCATCCCGTTGCGAATCGCGATAGTTATGCGTTAATCGATCAATACGCGCGTATCGATCGCCATAGTTCAGGACGGAGAGCGTAGACACATATGCGTGGCCGATTCGCGATCGCCTCAATTACGATCGTATGTACGCGTTCGCAGGTGAAAGATAATACGATTCCCAATTCGTATCGGACCGAACGAAATGAAGAAAGTGCCTATCTGAAGATGTACGTCTGCGCCGGTGGACTGCGAGGAGTGCGCTCGATTTCCGTTTCCCTCTGCGAACTTCTCTAGTCGAGGAGAATGGCTTCCGGTTCCGTTTCCACGTCGGAGTCGAGCTCTTCGGCGGCCGGCTTCTACCAGCTCTCTCTGAACGGTAATCATTCGTAACATACTAACATTATAATATTTAGGGCATTTGGAAACCTATTTTATCCTTGTATCAAATTTGAGACAATTATATGTAGTTAAGGTAGTGAGAGTTGATTTCTATTTGGAATCATTGCTTCATTTTCAATCCTCATCTTCCCGTAACTAACTGATCAGAACAAATCTGATCGGTTTTCAAAATTACATGTATAAAATGCCGATTATTTCACAAGATTATAACCGGTACTTTCTTATTTCACAAATGTCATTATCTCATTTAGCCCATTTCAATTCAACGTAAATTAAAAAAAAAAAATTATAATGAAAAAAATATAACATTTTTTTTAATGTCCCACAATTGTCTAAATGCTCAAATAATAAAGATCTTCAAATTCTTCCCAACATAATGATCCATATGTAGACAATAAACTTACAGATATGTAATTGTCATTTTCGACAGTCACTAATTGTAAATTCTGGCGGTTTGTTATCTTATCTCGTGTATTATTTGTTAATTGATTGATTGTTCATCGTTATCGTAGTTGAATCTGCCAGTTTACGCCAAAGTGGTCTCTTCAAGCCTAGCACCTATGTCGAAATTTCTGTGGACGATTCTGGACCTAGGAAGACTGACATATCCAAGAACACTACACATCCCAAATGGAAGGAGGAGATCACCGTGCTGGTCAAGCCGCACACAAAAATATTGTTCAGAGTCATCGATCACCACAACTTTCGCAAGGACAATGTGATCGGTGAAAAGAAGCTTAGCTTGTATCAGGTGCTGCAGCATTTCAATGGAAAATGCGAAAACTTGGAGCTGACTTTAGGTAATGCTAGTATATTTCATTAACATTTTAATACCACTATCAATTAGTTGATATTTGCAATAACTTTTGTGAATATGTCACATTTATTGTTGATTATTGAAAATATTTTTATTTTTTACAGATTTAATGTCTACAAGACAGTCATCTGAGAGCGGTGGAACACAAGAGACTAAGAATGGAGAGCTTATTGTCGTGCTGAACGGTCTCCGTGTTGACATAGAAGCGGAAGGCATCAACGCTTCTACTGCCAACGGTGATATTGAAACATCTAATCATTCAAGTGTGTTAAACGGTGGAGTGCGAGCTCGTCTTCGAACACGCGGTTCCGAAAATCATTCTAGAGGCTTACCTAAACCTCAGCAGGTATAAATAAATATTCAATCAATTAGTGTTATTAAAAATGACCTTGTTATATCGTCTATGTTATTACAGTCTGCTGGTGTTGCTCCACCTCCTGGACCACCGCCATTGTGCAACGGTAATGTTTCAAATGATGTCAACTCACCTATTTCTGGTGCTATGGGAAACGCTAATGTCCCTAATGGTACTGCGGGACCGTCTCATGCTGCACCACCCGTTGCTGAAGAGCCTCTTCCTGCCGGCTGGGAAATGCGTAACGATACTTATGGTCGAAGGTATTTGATAAAACTTTAGTAATGATTGTTAAATTTCTGCAATTATATCCTGATAAAAATATATGTAAATTAATTAAAAAAGTAACATAATAATTGTTGATTTAGATATTATGTTGATCATAACTCACGATCTACATCTTGGGAGCGCCCCATGACCTTGCCTGCTGGCTGGGAGCTACGTAGAGATGAAAGAGGTCGAATGTATTACGTGGATCATAATACGCGTACTACAACATGGCAACGACCTTCTGCTGAAAGGTTGCAACATTTCCAACATTGGCAAGGTGAAAGACGCCACGTAATCACTCAGGGAAATCAGCGATTCTTATACAACCAGGTTCATAACATTAGAAATTAATATAAATAATCGTAGATGTATCAATAACATTTTTTTCATCACAGCCTGGAGGACCAACTGCTGCAAACGTTGCCTTACCTGAAACCAATACTAGTTCAAATGTTAATGTTGTTAGCGCTAGTAATTGTGTTGCTCCGGTTCTCGGTAGCTCTTATCCTGCTGATGAAACTGATGAGGGTGGACTCGGACCATTACCTTCGGGATGGGAGCGTCGAGTGCAACCTGATGGTCGCGTATATTTTGTGAATCACAAGAATAGGACAACTCAATGGGAAGATCCTCGAACCCAGGTAAAAAAATAATAATTTTCACCTCTAAATTGATATCTATTGCTTAATTTTTGATATTGAAATCTGCTTTGATAATATTAATTACTACTCACAAATTATTTTACTTTTCAGGGACAAGAAGTTAATACCACCGATGATGTGATGTTACCCGCTGGATGGGAAATTCGCTATACAGAAGATGGAAATAGATATTTTGTTGATCACAATACAAGAACTACCACATTTCAAGATCCAAGACCTGGAGCTCCTCAAGGACCCAAAGGAGCTTATGGTGTGCCTCGTGCATATGAGCGATCGTTCAGATGGAAGCTTAGCCAGTTCCGTTACTTGTGTCAAAGTAACGCTTTACAAAGTCATATAAAAATAACCTTGACAAGACAAACCCTTTTTGAAGATTCATATCATCAACTTATGAGATTGCCAGCATATGAATTGCGTAGACGACTATATGTCATATTTAGAGGAGAAGAAGGATTAGATTATGGTGGTGTTTCGAGAGAGTGGTTTTTCCTTCTTTCACACGAAGCCTTAAATCCTATGTATTGCTTATTTGAATATGCTAATAAAAATAATTATAGTCTGCAAATAAATCCAGCTAGCTATGTAAATCCTGATCATTTACTGTATTTCAAATTCATTGGTAGATTCATAGCAATGGCTCTCTATCATGGACGATTTATTTATTCTGGTTTCACTATGCCGTTTTATAAAAGAATGTTGAATAAGAAATTAACGATGAAAGATATTGAATCCATTGACCCTGAATTTTATAATTCTTTGATATGGATCAGAGACAATGACATTGATGAATGTAATCTTGAAATGTGGTTCAGCGTAGACTTTGAAGTACTTGGCCAAGTGGTCCATCATGAGTTGAAACCCAGTGGAGATAGGGAGAGAGTGACTCAAGCCAACAAAGAAGAATACTTAGCTCTCGTCACTGCATGGAGGATGTCCCGCGGCATCGAAGAACAAACCAAAGCTTTCCTCGACGGATTCAACGAAGTAGTTCCTTTAGAATGGCTTAAATATTTTGATGAAAGAGAATTAGAATTGATGCTGTGTGGTATGCAAGAAATAGAAGTTGACGACTGGCAACGAAACACCATTTATAGGCATTATACGCGTACTAGTAAACAAGTTGTTTGGTTCTGGCAGGTTAGTACATTTCACATAGGTATATTATTATTTAATCCCATTAAGTACAAAAATAAATGTTTATATTGCAGTTTGTTCGTCAAACTGATAATGAGAAACGTGCAAGGCTCTTGCAATTTGTAGCCGGAACTTGCCGTGTACCTGTTGGAGGTTTCGCTGAGCTGATGGGTTCGAACGGACCACAGAGATTCTGTATCGAAAAAGTAAGTTTTTATATTTCAAAGATTTTTTAGTTGATTTTTTTTAATTTCTCAAATGTTTCCAGGTTGGCAAAGAAACTTGGCTGCCACGTTCTCACACATGCTTCAATCGCTTAGACTTGCCTCCATATAAGAGTTACGAACAATTAGTAGAAAAATTGAATTATGCTATCGAAGAAACTGAAGGTTTTGGACAGGAATGAACATGTTTATTCATATTTACGTACATATTGAAAAATACAGTAATGTGCACGTCTCAAAATAAACTTTGGTGATTTAGTATTACATACATGCATATAATTTTTTTAGACTACTATTCCCACATGTGTATAGAATTGATGACTTTTTTTAATTATAGTTTGTTTGCTTAAAATATCACTTGCTTGAGGCCCTAGATACACATGTTGCTAAATAGAATGAAAGCATGACACTGGTTAGGAATTGCTGATGTCTAGTATCATGTGTCAAGAATATTGCTATCAAGCATCCTCAAAACTGATTTTCTTTATGTGCATACAGAATGTTTTTTTGAAGCATGCTATTTCATGAGCATGTGTATCTGTACTGTAACTATATTTCAAAGAATTGAATTATTTTAAAATTCATAATTATAAATCACATTCCAGTGCTCTAATTCTTTGATTTGTTGCTATATGTAATTTAAAAATGTTGATATATGACTTATTTTGTTCAATATGTATTTTAATTGAATGTAATACAAAAAAATATTTATTTAAGGTTTAAGTATTTTTCAGTATCACATTGCTTCCATCTAGCTTATTTATTGGAACAAATATGAATTGTATTACACGGTACTTGTTTTTATTGAAATAATTTCGTATTTATGTACATTTTGTTGTTAATCATATCATTGAATGTTTTGAAAATGAATTTTGAATAAAATAAAAATCAAATACATGTATTTATAATTTTTAATAAAATAAATATATCACGCTAATACATAATAGAGGCTACCTTATATTTATAATTCTTAATGAGGACTTGCAAAGTTTCATCCTTTGATTGTTTGTACATATGTTTATATTGTATAGTTATTCCCCAGTGTTGTATTTTGAAGAACTTTCACAATTGTAAATTGCTTAATCGATATATCTATGTATGTAATGTTACATCATGATGCAAACTTGATTTTGTTGCATAGTTTTTATCGTGTAAATGGTTTTTTTGGAATCATCATAGGGACCAGAATGATTTTGTATATAATTGATGTTGTAAATAAGCCGAGAATGTATAGAAAATATAAATATATGGAGGATTCAAATTAAAATTGTCTTTTATTCATTTTAACAGCCATAAATTTTACATTATCGAATGTTAAAATTTGAAAAATTTTCTCCACATATCAGATTCATTGGTAGGATTAATAGGAGTAATATCTCTGTATGGATCATCAGATCCTTTTTGTGTTATTGTAACTGTTGTCTCTTCTTCATTTGTTCTACTATCTTTCACTGTGCGACGTGTTTCTATAGTCTGAAATAAATTTCATTGACTTAATAAAACATGGAGCAACAATTCATTCTAGCCATATCAAGTTGCATATATGTATTTAGTAATAAATATGATTGTTTAAGCAATATTATACTTGATATGTAAATAATGGTCATGCATATTGTATAAAATGTCACTTACCCCATCCGGTTTGGTAATTGTCCTAGAAACTATAACTCGACTGAAAAAATTCGGATTACTCTGATTGTGAAAGGGTACAATATCTTTTGATTCTGGAGAATAAGAATTGCTGGGATTTCTATCATTTTTCATAAAGTTATCCAAATCATTAGGAGCGATCCTAAAATTATATTTAGAAAGATTGCATCAATTAAAATAATATTTGACAAAAAAAAAAAACAGTTTTCATTTGATCATGCTTACAATCCATCGAGATCTGAATCGGTTGATTTGTTCTTATAAAATCCTGGTTTGAGGTACTGATCGCGCAATTCTCCCTCTACTGGTTTACTATCAAAATTGTATCCATGTTCATTACTATTATCATGAAAGCTCGATGAAGGCATACCGAACAAATTCATTCCGAACATTTTCATCATTTCGTTCATTTGCCTTTCCATGTGACGATGTATTTCAAGACTCTCGTTGAATATATCAATACCATCATTTCTGAAGATATCTTCGCTGTTTATATAAAAAAAAAATATATGTATACCAATTAAATTTGGTGATATACTGTATAGAAATAAATCACTTACGAATTATAGTCATCATTTTGATCATGGGTATCGTCCCATATTTTCCTGAAATATTTAGCTTTATCAGAATAATTTTCGCTGTCTGAAGGATCTAAGCTGAAATCGTTCGATGAATTTCTGAAAATGAACAGATATAAATAGAAAAACATACGATACATCATCTAATGAACACATTTCCTATTATAAATAAATTTATTTTTATTTTAAGTAAATACTCCAAAAAAATTGAAACGTACTGTAATGGGATAAAAAGCTTATAAAGGCATACTTATATAAGTAATGCACAAAGCGTTTTTATATTGATATAAATATTGGAACACAATTAAAAAAAACTCACGGTTGATCCCTTGGCATCGGAATGCCAAGAATTTCGCGGAAATCCCATTTGAACAAATCAAAAAAAGGCATATCTATCTAATATAATAATAGTGTTTAATAAGAATGTGATATGTAATATCTACGCAATATTCTCAAATCGCTAATGAAACGTCAACGAGACAGAGCGAAACGTCAACTGAAGTGTTGCCATATTTGATAATGTATTACAAAATCTTATCTATGAACTTTTCTACGAGAAATTAGGGAGACTTTTTCTCCTCTTTTTTTTTTGATCTAAACTCATTTTTGGAAAATCATAGGTAGGTGCAGGTACCATGTGGATTTTGTGATTGGCAGATAAAAACAAAAAATAATCTATACATATTTTATGAACATGGCAGCACTGATTTGATACGAGCTGTCACTTCAATGACAGGCCGACGAACACGTGCTTCTTTTAGTTTCGACAATTACTGACAAATACAAGTTCCGTCCACAAGTTTTCAAAAAAGTCAAGTTGAAAATTGAAAATGTCGGCGAAAGTGAAACATCTTGTCGTCGACACAAACGCGTTCATCAACTCTGCACCGATTCAAGTAAGTTCAATCATCATAAACATAGCATCAATTGCCACATGTATCAACACATGTCCTGGACGATCAATAATACTGTCGAATTGTTGCTTCGAAACTCAAAAAATACAAATTTAATCTTATGTATCAACGGTGAAAATTTAAATTTTATCATTGGATATTGAGGTTTATCAACAGCACACTTCTTCATCTAACCTAACTTAAAAAGGAAAATAAATAATCCCACTAACAACCAAATAAATCTTTGCCGTTAATTTAATCATACAGTATCATCTTCAATATATTCATCACTGTGGTCTACCGTCAATATTGAAGTGACTCATTAACAATATTATTGATTGTTAAGGGGTACATATGTTTTTTTTTGCTTCATTTTCTGTATTTTGCCTTGTTTTTACAGCATGTCGGTGAAAAAGTGTACACCATTCAAGAAGTGATTGAAGAAGTTACTTGTAAACGTCAGCTTAGACATCTCTCCGTCTTATCTTATGATTTAGTTGTAAAAGACGTTTTCGTTGAAAATATAAAACTTGTCACAGAATTTTCCAAAAAATCTGGTGATTATCCCAGTTTATCTGCCATTGATATTAAAGTTATCGCGTTAACTTATCAGCTAGAAAAAGAACATGTAGGTACTTCTCACCTCAACACCACACCCAAAATCCAAAAAGATGTTACTACATACAAATCTAAAAACAACGATTCTGCTAAAGCTATCGGGTTTTTCGTGCCCATTGAAGAAAATACCAAAATGGACATTAAAAAAGAAAATACAGATAATGATATAGATGAATATTCTGAGGAAGATGAATCTGATTCAGTAGAACTTGAATGTGAAAACCTCGAATCTAAACTCGCATCTCTGCAAATGGACGGAGAAACTGAAAATGATATTTTAGTGCCCATAGCTAAAGATGAAGATTGTGACAAAAGTGATGATAATAGTCAAGGTACTTTGACCTCACAATTTTCAATATTCTATATAATATATCTTATTGTTCTTGCATCATTTGCACCAAACAACTCAATATTTTTCTTTTAATTGAAAAATATTTGTAAGTGTGCAATTATAGCAATGTTCAAATAAAAATACCCCGAAATAATACTATTTTTAATAATTTCAGCCAATTCTGAAGAATGTGATGACAATGAAAGTGAAGATGAAGATGAAGACGGAGATTGGATAACCGTTGATAACTTGGAACAAGTCAAAAAGAAATTTAACGAAGACATGTATATTGATAGCATTTCAACCGTGGCATGTATGACAGCTGACTTCGCAATGCAAAATGTCCTCAAACAAATTGGTCTCAACGTGAGCACATATGATGGACGATTGATCCGAACGGTGCGCACATTCATATTACGTTGTACCACATGTTTTAAAACGACCAGTGTCATGACTAAGAAGTTTTGTCCAAAATGCGGCCATGCCTCGTTAAAAAAAGTTTCTGTTTCAATCGACGAAAATGGCAAACAGCAAATTTTCATAAACTTAAAGCATCCACTCACCTCTAGGGGTAAACGCTTCACTTTACCCGCTCCACGTGGAGGTCAACATGCTCAGAATCCTATTTTGAATGCTGACCAGGCATGGTCGCGGGCGAAACCAACCAAATTGGCTCGTACAAAAAATAACCCTCTTAACACTGATTATATAGCTGGTAAGTGATGCATGTGATTATTTATTTAATTTGATCATTTGATTGCTTATTTATTAATCATTTTTAATATTTCAGGATACTCACCATTTGTGATGCGAGATGTCAACTCAAAATCAGCAGTTTTAGGAATCAGGAATAATAACGAGATCAAAAACTGGATGCGTAAAAATCCAAATGAAAATCGGAGGCGGAAAAAGTGAATTTTACTCTCATTATGAACAGGTTTTCTATTTATGTTGATTCAAAATGGAAATAATTTTACTAGAAGTGGAAAATCTGTATTATATTGTAAGGATGTAATTTATAATTTATCTTTTATGTAATAGAATAAGAACAAAACATAAAACATTAAAAAAATAAATTTTATTCTTGGAAATTACACTTTATTTTCAGTTAGAAGAATTATGCCAATGATAATGAAAATGGTTTAAGTCACGTTTCTTTCTTTTTGTGATAGTTTAATGCTTCATATTTGACTTATTTAATTATTGTATTGAAAGTTCAAAACTATACACTTGATAAAATTCTATCAATAATGTTTCCAACAATATCAATTCATTAGTTTATTTTTCTTTTACATTAGCCCCTATCATAATTACATGCACAGTTGTAATATCCTTGATACTTATGTATGTTGGTAAATAGCATGCCACTAGTCGACCATTTATTTCTATCTAATGTCATGCATCTGGAACTTGGTTAGTACTGAATTCGCTCAAAACTAGTTTTTTTCATGTAGATGAAGCCAATACTGATTTAAAGTGTATTAATTAGCAATGCTTTTTCATAAGCATGTGTATTAATATCTTTAGCACATAATCAAATACATATATTAAATTTCATATCTACGAAGTGGACTAACGTTGAGATCAAGATTATTAATTTTGATATAGTTTTTTATGTATTCTATGTCATCCTCGGATATCATGGACCAGCACTCGAGCTCTGCAAGTATTTTCAATTGGCCACAACCACTCAACAGTCGATTAACGGTGATCATGGAAACATCTTCTGATTTGAGAATTCTCAACTGTTCTAAAAACAGTAAAGCATTTTTGTCCAGTATTTTATCAAAAAGATTATCTGAAGTTCTGACTGCTGTTCCTAAATGAATGTATTGAATATTGACTGCATTGGAAAGAATGTATTCAAGATGTTCATCAGAGCCTTCACAAACATATACGAGTTTGTATAAGCTGTGAAAAGGATACCAGTTGACTCGGCGAGTGTATAAAGATGTGTGCTGTATCAAAACACAGTTATAAAGCGTCATACTTTTAAGCATGGGACAGAATTGACTAATGTACATGAGAGCGTTCAAGTCCAATTGATCTACATGCTCCAAGTGCAAACTAGCCAAATTGAATCCTTTAATTTCTATGACTTGTTTAACTTGATCACCGAAGAAATCACATGAGAGCAATTTTAATTCAGTTAATTCGTTTAGTCCAATCAACATCAACAGATCGCTCAATAAGGAGTTATGAAATAGTGATATTGAATAAATAAACGGACATAATTGTACCAGTAACTGCAAATGAGTAGTAGTTACATATCTGCTGACATATTTACGTAAATTAAATGGTCCAGCTTCAGAATTAGTCAAGTTGATGTATTCTAAAACTCGGCCGAGCTCATCACATCGTCCCAAATCTTCCATTTTAGGGCAATTTAATAGAATTTTAGTAAACCCCTCTAATGTGACTCCAGTTCTATTTAATTGGATTTGTTTGAGTTCTTTGCATTCGAAAAGATAAGTTACACTTTGGTTCGTTATGCTTTTCGAACTGCTAACATCCAAAGATTCCAAAAATGGACAATTCAGACAAATAGCTTCTAAAATGTTATCTGTACAGTCATAGTTAATAGTGAGATTCCTCAAATTATGCAAACATTTCAATCCTGAGATAATAGTAGGCTCCATATCGGCGGTTTTCCATCCTCCAGACAAGGAGCCCAGATTTAAATGTTTTAGTCCTTTCAAATTGGAAAATTTCACATAAAACACATGTCTCATCATCTTCGGAACCTCGTCTAAATGTAATCTAGTCAAATCCTTAGATAGCAAAACTTCAGTCATAGAAACTGCGACATTCATCTTGCTTATGAACCTGGCCATGGAGCCTCTGAAACCTTGCGATTGTTTTGTTTTCTCCAAAAGGTCGGATATCGATCTATAGATCTCGTCAGCAAACTGATCGAAGAGCATCCATGGGATGCTGAATTCAAGTAGTGTTCTTAAAACCTTCACATTTTTCGATAAGATCTGAGTTGCTTTTGCGTGATCTTCACGGGCCAGAGAATCTATCGAAGGCATCAGGTTTTCTCCAATATTCGCTATCCAATCTGCTACTCTACCCAATGCGAGATTTTCCAGTGATTTGGGTTGCTTTATTTTAGGCATTTTCGTTTTCTGAAAAAAATATCAATCGACACATTTGAAATGGATGGAAAATAATCTCAAATTGGATGAAAAATAATCTCAAAATTTTCTAATCGTGTAGGTTTATGAAAGTATATTTTTTGGAAAATATAGTACATAAATATTACAGACATCTAAGAAGACTACATATGAAAAAAAAACTCGATAAAATTGCTTAAATTGCGTAGGGAAAAAATAAGTGCTGAACTAATTTTTACAGTCTTGGGGTATGACTCGAGCAATCTTACTTCATATGTATGCTTCCATTATTATAATAATAACAATATATGTCATGTTTTGAGGTATTTAATGCTTTTTGTTTAACTTTAATAAGCATTATGTTGAAAGTTAAAATAAATCATCACGATTCTTTCATTTCCACGATTTTTTCATGATTTGTATGTGTTACCATACTTTGAAACAGCGTGAAACGAAAGAAACGTTTTTTTTTTCAATTCTTTACCTTTGGCCACTATCATAATTATAGGTACCTACATATATGTTACATATGACTACATTTATTTACATCGAATAAAAACAAAATATTTTTCACTTACATCTAGGAATATCGACGAAAATCTATCTGAATACTACGTACATATAAAAATTGTTTTCAGAAGATTTTGAAGAAGCAAAACATTTCAAGTTTCACTGTTTTTCAAGCTTGCTTCGCTCATTGCAGTGATAAAAGTAGAAAAATGTGATATAAATACATGTGTGTATGTTGTAGAACGAATCGTTCAGAACCGAACATACCGTTCTATTTTCAGAAGAGCTGCTTCTACTTCCGATCTTGCGTCGGTCCAAACTGCCAATTGCGTATTTTCATGAAATATTAAATCTCTTAAGTTTATGCAATACAAAATTTATTTGAGATTTAGTAACATACAATAATTTAGTAATTTACATACATTTATAACTCAGCCAGATCAGTCTACTTCAAATTAATGAAATGAAATGAAATTAAGAGCCGGAACACATAATAGGCCTTCGACACGCTTTTGTATAGGAAATCGCAATGCACGTTACGATTTCCTATGGAAACGCTTTACGAACGCTCATCATGTGTTCAGGCTCTAAATCAAACATTTAAAAAAGTACCTATGATTTTATGTTGATAAATAAAATTTTCTAAAAAATTTTCGTGCTGCCTATTATATTATAAAAATACCTATTTCTACAGTATGTGTGTAAAGGAAAGTCACATTAGAGAGGGCGGGGACACTTAATTCCTCCTCTTTGTAATTCAATAGTAATCGAACATGCCTTTAATTATGAATTGAACATTTGAATTTTTGTATGTATTTTTTTTCATTTTCAAAGTTGGGTATTTTTTATCTGCTCTCATGTCCTTCAAAATGAATAGAATATTGATTTCGTTAAAGGTGTGTATTTTATCATCATACAGTAATGAAACATTGAATTAACATTGAAATTAGTTATCTGTATTGCATTAATTTACTAGTAGAACCTCTGACTTCAAGCAGAATGCATTTGCCCCATTCATAAATTGCGCATATTTGAAAACCATGCTTACCACTGAAACAAACACAACTGTCAATGTCAAGTCAAGTGTCAAAATGGAATCCACCGCATCGAAACCTTTTGGTAATTTGATTAAGTTATAGAGTCAAATTGAAATTATAAATACTCTCAAGCTGTAGCAAACTTCGCTATACTCTATTAGTACAGCTATGCTCTAGTTATAAACATAATATTTGATATTAAAAGATCAAATTGTATATGTGTATTACTAATGTTCTTTAGAGATGAAAATTTGAAATTTTCGCTTTTCAAACACTCAAGACACATAGCATAGCCTCTGAGAATTTATTTTGTTAATTTCAGTGATTGAAAGTCATGAGTTTGTCAAACCAGAAAAGGCTATCAAAGCCATGAAAGATATGATGCTTTGGAAAAGGTCAGAAGCTTATAAGGTTTGCATACAATTGTAATATTTAAAAATTACCTTCACATATTTTATGACAATAATGCTTTAAATTATGTTAAAAATAAATTATAGGATTTCATGACTTATATCCTAAGTATGAACGATGCAATAAAAGGAAAACCTTTATCGGTAGAATGTCATATTTCAGAACCTGTTAAAAAACTTATAAATCTCTTAAATGAACTTTCCAATATCACAAAAGAGCACCCACCTATTGAGCAACCACAGCGTTTTGGAAACAAAGCCTTTAGGAATTGGTTTGAAACTGTTAAAAATGTGAAATTTTGATAACATCTTTTAAAAAATATTTTATTATAAAATAATATTTGTGTATGTATATTTTATATCAAATTTCATATTAGCGATCGAGTGATCTACTGCAAAATGCTCTTCCTTTGGAGTTCCACTCGTGCATTCCAGAAGTCAGCTGCTATTTTGAAGAAAGCTTTGGAAACTCTACAAGAATAGATTACGGAACGGGACACGAGGCATCTTTCATCATGTTTTTATGTTGTTTATTTAAAATAGGTTTATTGAATGAAAATGATAGTGTAGCTGTAGTGACATCAGTATTTTTTAGGTATTTATTTAATAGATGTTACAAAAACTATTTGACCAACTATAACTTATTATTTTCGATTGTAGATATTTAGAACTTGTACGAGATTTACAACAAACTTATAAAATGGAACCTGCTGGCAGTCATGGAGTATGGAGTTTAGATGATTTTCAGTTTATTCCATTCATTTGGGGAAGTTCTCAATTAATAGGTGTGTGTGTATTTGTTAAAAGTAATGATACATGATGATTATATTGATGCCAAAACATTCATCTAAACTAAATACAATCTATCATATGTAATTTTTACAGGTCACACTATCATAGAGCCAAGTAAATTCTTAGACGAAGACATATTAGAAAAATACGGAAAGGAATACATGTTTCTTTCGTGCATTCAATACATAAATCGTGTTAAAACTGGTCTTTTTGCTGAGCACTCAAATCAACTGTGGGGCATCAGCGGTGTATCGAGCTGGTTGAAAATCAACCAGGGTTTGGTGAGAATGTATCTTAAGGAAGTTTTAGATAAGTTTCCAGTCGTTCAACATATGTTGTTCGGTTCAATTCTTTCTGTTCAACCTGCCACAAAACCGTTTCAACCACCATTTTAAGTAATGCTTTATATTGTATATATGTAAGTAAATAAAAAGAAATCGTTGATAAAAACTTGTTTTATTTAAATTGAAAGAATACATTTTATATTAAAATATTTATATTTTTCTTATCAATACACATCTTTTTAAATTGAAAGATCATCATCTGGATCTTCATCGTCCCAATCGTCGTAATCAGGTTCTGACACCAAATTTTTATTTTTATTGATTTCCGTATATGGCAGAACTAAATCGCTTTTTATTGCTTCGGCTTGTTTTTCTACGGATATTTTAAAAGATGTCATAGAATGAATTAATTCATCCTTTTTATCATTTATAGAAGTTTTGGGTTTATTAATTTCTACAATTTTCCAATTATTCTCTGCAGCGTTGAAATATATATCATTATCAGTTTTAGTTATTTTACCTCCCACCAAAACATTGGTGATTTCCACTCTGAAGTTGTTTGGTGGAATAATATGCTTGAAATAAATATGGGTCTTGCAAACATATTTTAAGTGTTTAAGCATTTTTTCACCATAAACTAAACAATCATTGTGAAGGATTAGGTACGCTCTTTTAACAGTTTGTAACTTATTGAGATATTCTATAAATTTCAAACATTCTTCCCAATTTGTCAACATGGCTACCTGATTTATAGAATCTAGCACAACAGTACATGATGACGAATTCAAAATTGCGTTCTTTAAAGCACTTAAACTAATGAAATATTCACACTTTGAATTGGTGATGATGTTTTTCCATTTTTCTACAGGTCTTTCAGTGCATAAAAACTTCAGATTTTCTACATCTGAAGTCAAAAAGTTCATTAAATTTTTAGCATTGGCATTAATTGAGTCTTCTAATAATATAAGTTTTCCGTTTAACTTGTTATTTGACATTTTTGTAATTATTCAGTGTTTTTTATAATGTTCAATGTAAAACAATACATAACCTTACACGATGATATATGACAGCAAGTGCTGCCAATACTGCAAAGTCGATATCTCTAGTGAAGCAAAACACCATCAAAACCAATAGGCGAAATCACAAGGTCTCAGAAGTTCTGAGACGTCATAAAAGAAAGAGATAAACAACTATTTAATTCTGTGTGCGAGTGCGATTTCCTCATTTTAACTTCTGATACCTGTCACCTTCATATTATTCCAATTATTAAGAAAGTCTTATCTTTATGTAAATATTATTATTTAATGAATATGTTCTTACATATTAACATAATATGTAAATATTTTACTAATAAAGGATCATTTTATTTTATTTTATTTATTTTATAAGGTAGTAAAAAAAACATGTTTCGAAACGAAGTTACAAATTAAATTTTTAAAAAATTCAATCAAATCATTTTAGAGTAATAATAATGAATGATGATATGATTATAATAGTATTATTCAATTTTCGATAAAAACATGAAATGAAAACTCAAACAAATAGTATCTACATCGTATTATTGGAGAGTCGACTATATTTCATGAATTCAGTTATGTATTACAATCGACTTGAGATTGATAGTTACAAACATTTAAATTCGTATCGAAGACCAGACCAGGAGAACAAACAAATTTACTGTAGTTGTAGCGATCGTTAACAATGCTACATTGGTAAAATACGCGACAATCTGTAGGATCGCGATTGAAGCCTTCCTTTTTGCAAATCTCGCTGGGTTCTACAGACGATGATGTGGAAGTTGTTGGGATTTGAGTAGTCGTTGATGTTGTAGTAATCGTAGTTTTAGTAGTCGTGGTTGTGCTAGAAGAAGGAGCATTCGTTGTCGTAGACGAATCAGTCGACTGAAATTAAATGTATTTTTGTATTAAAATATCAATAAATATTGATTATTTAGCATATTATTTCAAAATATGTTTTACGTTGATTAGTCCATTTTTCAATTTCGATAAAAGAGGGTTTTTTCCTTTGCCACAATTGCCTCTGAAGTCATCAGTTTCGATGCTCCAAACCATTCCTCCTCCGAGATTGTATTTTTTTATGTATTCAACCTATAATTATTGAATTATTTAGTAATAATATAAAGTTTAAATCAAAATTTTAGTGTTTTTTAAATAAAATGAAACCTTTATTTGAATTGACTCTTCATTATCATACGATGTCCACTGATTGCCAGAAACTAAGTAAGGCACTTTAGCTTCATCGTCCCACAAGTCTAAGCTGTTCACATTATTTTTTTTCATCAAGCATATCTAAAAAGCGATAGATTATAACGATACATATGCACAGTTATGTTAACTTGAATTAATAATATATACTTCATTATATCCCAAAAATCCAGCTTGTTGTGTGAAAATACCGGCTTGACCAGGTCCTGAAGCAGCACACCTCGGTTTTATACAGCTCTGTGATGAAAGAGTGAAGCTTTGCCCATATAGTCCGATTCCCATAATCAATTTTTCAGGAGATGCTCCGTGTTTGATCCACGCCTGAACGCTAGCGTGCTAAAATTAAAATAACAAAATGTTACTTATCACATCGATATCCACACCTCAATTGTTTACAGCCTTAAAAAACTTACGACATTTAACTGTGCATTATGTGTTAAATGCTCTGCTGCAGCCATATGCAATGGCGAATTATGACCCACTACACTTTCCCATGATCCATGGAAATCGTATTCCATCAAATTGATGAAATCGAGATATCTGAAAAAATATCAAATTCGATATAATGTCATGCAACTAAGTTCAATTTGAAATCTGAAATCTGCCAAAAAACATTCTAAAAATACAATATAAAATTAAAAAAAGTAATATTGAGATCATAAGACATATGGTATTAATCTTACTTTGACCGAATTTAATTCTAAATTTTCTTAATACAAAATTGTTTTTATGATTTGAAAAGTCCTAAACTAATCTAACCTAAAAGATTCTAATCTGAAAGACTAAATCCGATAAAACATATGTATAGAAAAGGGAAACGTATCGAAAACTTCTGTGTGAACAGACCTTGTGAACGCAGCCATGTGAAAGAAGGGCAGAGGTGGCATTAGACAAATGGAAGAGTACTGGAAATTTTAAAGAAACTTACTGAGATAGAGCTGGAACATCGTAGGATTGTTGAAACGATGACTCTGCTGCCGCTACAGCTGCTGTTAGTAAATATCCATATTTAACAAATTCACTTTTTAACTCTTTAATAAGTAAAGTGAAGTTATCCACGTCATTTGAAGAGCCTCCTCTTTGACCTGGATATTCCCAGTCCAAATCTAAGCCATCAAATTTGTGTTCTTGGATGAATCTGATGACGCTCTCGAGGAAAATTCTCCTTTTCGCCGAATCTCGAAAAACCTTGAACGTGAATGAATACGATTTTAAATTGAGTTCATGATGCAAGGAAAATCAAGGATCTGGAACAAATGCCTTTTCGAGTTGCTTAACTTCGTATTCGTACTACTTGAATCACAAAGTGAAGCTGAAGTAATGTGTTATATTTCGAAAGGCTTATTGCTCCAGTGTAAAAAAAAACTATAATTAGTATGCAAATATTACATTTGAATATTTGATGGATCCTTCGTTCCAGCCTCCGATGGCAACTAGGACTTTAAGATCTGGATTCACTTTTTTCAGATCAGTGAATTTTTTGAAGTTGTCTGTTTCACGGTATAATTCAAAAATTAGTTTTTTGTTATATTTAATTTAAATATATATTTAAATACAATAGTACTTACTTCGACCTGAAGAAAGTTCTAAATATGAATCTAGTACGTTGATCTCTCCACTGTTAGTCAAACCGATGAAAGAATACACTACATGAGTGCAAATGAATGGATCAATGTTTTCCACGTCGAATTTTCCATTTCCCGTTCTGTAAGTGGCCCAACTTCCATAATAACAGACTAGTTTTTCTAGAATATATAAAAAAATAATATTTTAGCTATAAATTGGCAAAATAATGAAAAAAAAAACGAAATATTAACTCACTATTAGCTTCGACTAAACTCAAATATGACAGTATCACGATCAGTGAAAAACAAGCTACCCTGAGTGAGCCCATTGTTATATTCGTTCTAATAAAAATTTTATATCTCCTTTATATACATTTTTCATTTGTCAAACACATAAATATGTATTAAACAAGAATAGTACATATTTGTCTGAGAGCTTAATCCTTTGAAAAAAATCCCGATATCGTTGAAAATTTCCGGAAAATCGGCTACTGAACTATTTTTTATGTATGTAGGTATGTACTATCGGGTTTTCTAGAAGTGTTTTATTATCAAAATTTTATTGCACCGCAATAAATCTTATAAAATAATCTCGATTATTTCTTCTGTTTCACGGATTACAGTGAAGAGACTTATTTACGTCATTATTGATCTTTAGATATACGAATAGACAGTGAAACAATAAATTAATCATACGAATTTTCATTTGAAAAATCAAAAATGACTTTAATACCTATTTGACTAATAATCAAAATATCTCATCGACATGAGGTGCAATATTTTCACATAACTTTTTTTACAAAAAAATATTACCTATTTAAAACATATGATTTTACAGGAAAGCAATATTGAAATTTGAAAATAAACCGAAATATTCGAAAATGGGACTAATATATAGGTAATTACATTATATACATACATATGTACATGTGTAATTCTATATAGCAGATCTTTTTACATAAAACTTGTCATTTTTTCTTTATTGAAAAAATTAGAGGTTTCAAAAAGTTTGTTACTAAAATAATTAAATGAGTAGAAATTCATTAAAGGTATTCTGATAATATGTACATACATATATCAGGTACTTCAATATAATTTAAACAATCGCATTTTGATGTTCTTGAAATCACTGATATAATATTATAAATTACATTTTTTAATATGTAATAAATACATATCTATAATAATAAATAGGTGAATGTACATATAATGAATGTAATAAATTACAATTATATGTATGTATTTAATGTCTATTTTCAAAATTTTAAATTATTTAATCGACTTGTTAATAATAAAATTGTATAGTATATTGTTCATCTGTTGCAAATAACAGCAGTGATGTATGTATTATTGAAAAAGTTATGAATCCAATAGTTGTGAAAAAATATACATATTGATTAGAATTTCAGAAAGTATCTTTAATTACAAATATATTTATTTTTAATTTAAAATGTAATAATGTATATATGTAATATAATAATGCATACAATAATTCTGAAAAGTTGCATCGCGAAAAAATCAACAGTTTAAGAATAAGTGAATCTCGTTGCGTGTGTAAGCTGAGTAATGTCTAAGGGTTCTCCTTTGCAATGTCAAAATTTACGAAAAAAAATTTTGCTCAAAATCAAAATTTTATGATCTGTAAACCTTCTCCTACATGCAGCTAATAATCCCTGAAAGTTTCGCGGCGAACGGATCAGTCGTTTCGGAGTCTATAGGTAAGATATACACATACATTTGTTTATATTTATATTTTTATTTATATAGAAGATCATAATTTATGACATACATATCTTTGTATACATTACAGATTTTTAATATCTATTAATCCTAAGTTTAATGTTAAAACAGGAAATTAAATGCAACTGAAATAAGTCTTGTTATGATCTTATTTTATTGTAATGTCATTTTTTTTCATTAAGTGTTTAACATTGAACTTTAGATTCATAGTTACAAGTGTTTGTTGTCAAATCGAAAACAGTTCCAGCTGAGCAAGTGAATTTAGAATATTTGTAAGCGCCATTAGCGACGTAGCATTGATAGAACACTCTGCAGTCGTTCGGGTCACGATTGTATCCTTCAAATTTGCAGAATTCTGTTGGTTGGACACCTGGAGCAGCAGTGGTTGGAGCAGCAGTGGTTGAAGGAGTGTTTGTCGGATAAGATGTAGATGGCTCAACGGTGGTTGAAGCATCTGTGGATGGCTCAGCGGTGGTTGGAGCAACTGTAGTAGTTGGAGTAACTGTAGTACTTGGGGCAACTGTAGTAGTTGGAGCAACTGTAGTACTTGGAGCAACTGTAGTAGTTGGAGCAACTGTAGTAGTTGGAGTAACTGTAGTTGGAACAGTGGTGGTTGGACCCGATGGAAGTCCAAGTTCTCTCTTCAAAACGCTCAGAATGGGATAGCGACCTTTGCCGCAAGCTCCTCTGAAATCGTCAGTGTCGATACTCCAGACCATGGCACCACCGAGATTGTTACTTTTCACGTAGTCAACCTAGAATTTATACGTTTTAATTTAACGTATAGAATTTTCATCGAGTTATATTTGCCAAATAATAATTCACCTTCAACTTAGCAGAGAGTTCATTGTCGTATCCCACCCATTGGTTTCCGAATACCATGTAAGGAACTTTGGCTTCATCGTCCCAGAACTTTTGAGCGCTAGCATCGTTGACTTCAGTCACGCAAATCTATAGCAAAATAATTGATAAATTCGTAAAATAGCTCGTTACTTGCATATGTTATTTTATTTTTTTAAATACCTCGTTGTATCCAAGCATACCGCCTTCTCTTGTGAATGGTCCAGCAGTTCCAGCACCTTTATTTGGACATCTGGGTCCAATGCAGCTTTGAGAAGCCAATGTGAAAGCTCTTCCGTAAAGTCCAACACCGAGGATCAATTTTTCAGGAGCAGCACCGTATCTGATCCATGCTTGGATACTGGCATCCTAAATTGAAATATTCCATAATTTACCTCTCTCTGTAACTTGTAATAATTATTTAGATATAATTAAATCTACTTACAGCATTGTATCCAGCGATTTCTGTGTCTTTTTCTACAGATGAAATGTAGATGGGGGCATTGTGTCCTGTGATGTTTTCCCAAGCGCCGTGGTAATCGTATGTCATCACATTGATGAAATCGAGGTATCTGTGACATTAAAAAATTCAAATAATCTTATAATATTATTCTAAATAATAGTGAACAGAGATCTGAAGCAATCACTTTCTCTGAGATACTTCGTTTCAGCTCCATATCAGTCTTATTAAAACTATTCCAAGCAAAATTCAAAGCTGAAGCAGAGCAATTCTCAAAAGTGATTGTTCCAGACTCTCACAAATGAATGTTGAACTCACTGAGAGAGTTTAGGAACATCGTAAGATAAGCTGAAGGATTTTTCAGCAGCAGCTACGGCAGCGGTCACAAGGAGTCCATCCTTATCGAATTCCTCTCTCAACGCTTTGCAAAGTGCAATGAAGTTGGCAACGTCCATGGGTTCTCCTCCTCTTTGATTTGGGTATTCCCAATCCAGATCCAAACCATCGAATCCATGGCGCTTGACAAAGGCAGCTGAGGTTGTGACGAAGTTGGCGATTTTAGCTGGATCTCTGAAAGTCTAAAAAAATCGATTCGAATACAATTCATGCCAAGTTTACATTCCAATAACAAAGATCTGGAACAAACGTTTCTTCGAGCTGATTAGTTTCTGATCTGAATCATATTCCAGGTAGATCCAACATACATGCGATTCATATTAGATCTACTTGGAACATTGCGCAAATAGCTCGAAAAACATTTATTCCAAATCACTGTTCAATTAGAAAAAATAATCACTTGAGAATATTTGATGGATCCTTCGTTCCAACCACCGATGGCGATCAAAGTCTTCAGATTTGGATTGATATTTTTCAAATTGTTGAATCTTTTGTATGCAGCTGAAATATGAAAAAAAATACTTGATAATTTCAAATCTTGTATTATTTTGATAATCCATTAGCATTCTAGCGAAAGTACCTCTTCCCCAATCGTCTTCCAGATCTTGCCATGGATCCAGAACCTTGATCTCTCCATGTTCAGCCAGACCCACAAATCCGAAGATCAAATGTGTGCAAAGGAATGGATCGATGTCCTCCACGTCGAATTTTCCATTTCCAGGCCTGTAAACGGCCCAGCCTCCGTAGTAACACACCATTTTGTTGTCTGAAAAACACGAATCGTTTCACTATAGCGTATTGAAATAGTAGAAAGGCAAGGATCCGGAGCAATTACCTTCCCGAGCTACTTTGCTTCAGATCTGTACCATGCTCCGAATAATTATGAAACATATACGATTCTTATTGAAATTACTTGGAGCATGGAGCAGATTTGAAGCAAAATAGCAAGATAGGAAATTAACTTCTGATCCTTGAATTATAAAAAGATTTTAAAGATTACCTGCTCCATAAGCAGAAGCGGCGAGCCCCAAAAGGGCAACGCCTAACAGCAGTAAGCCTCTCATGCTCTGTAAGTTTCTTCTTCTTATTCTTCTTCACAAAATAATAACTTGGTTGTCGACTATTGTCTAATATAAAACTATAAAACTCGAGATGTGCCTTATATATGCGAAAAGTTTTATGGTACTCGATTAGCAGTGAGCTTTTCAAATCTAAGAATCTTTACTGCACTGTAAATCTTATCGATATGTATCGTACATCTTCTTAATCGGGATAATATCGATCTTGGATATGTATTATACGTGTATAGGTATATTTATTTGTTATTGCATCAATATTTCGTTTTATTGTGATTGTGCTAATTGTTATTAGGGAATATCATTGAATGTCATTTGTACAATTTCGTTAATGTTATTTTTGTTAGTATCATAATTCAGATATTGCTACATTGAAAAAATAAGTCAAAATTTTCCTAAAAATATTTTTTATGTATGTAATAAAAAGTTCAGTCGCACGTTTGATAAGATTTTTTTTTCTGTAGATAGATTTTCTTTTTAATTTTCCATTCTGATTTCAATATTTAATCTATCTCTTGAAAAATCACATATTTCTAAGTATGCATAATATATCGTTCATATAATAAGTGAGCGAAATGTGAATACGCGTTGTAAATATGCGCCTACTACATATATGTATATGTCGTATCGATAATCTGTTAAATCCAAAAATTGTCTCATAGTGTGACAAACAAAAGCTTTAAGTGAAAATAGCTCACCGGTCAATAAATAAATCAAACGGCACGATAGATGTTACCTTATTGGCGGTATTAATTGTTCTTATCATTCCAAACAGAAGTTTTTATGGAGACCTATACATCTGGATTACCAATGTCCAATTGAATGACTGTGCTTATCCGTTTTTTAATAAATTATATTATATTATGCGCATGTCAAGGATGACGCAATTGAAAATCACAATATAGACGCCCATTTATTCTCCCGTATCCTTTCAGAAATGTACATACTCTCAATTAATATTAATCAATAGATATATTATTTTTTTGTATGAAAACAATATTTGATATATTTTTTGTCATATGATAAAGGGCACGTCTTTTCACAGATTAAAAAAAAAGACCAGCACTAAAAAATAACATGTACAGAGTTCATTTGTTTCAACATTCAACTTGTTTTTTTCTGACATATTATATGGCGGCACTATATAAGGTGTACCTCTAGGCTTTTTCATTCGTTATTATGTAAATTATTTATGTATGTATGAATTTTAAAATGAAATAATTATTAAAATACTGTTTTTTTTCTTCAATTATATATTTTACTTACTCATTTAAAATGTATATGTACATTTGCAATACATTGCAATCACAATAATAACACAACCAATATGGTTGTAGTTAAACTAAAGTCCGATCTTTCAATTGTCAGCAAACAGTAGTTTGGTATATGTAGCAAACTCTATAGAATTTTATTTATAGAAAGTAGCTTAACCAACAATTGAAATACCAGCCCCAAATGTATGAAAATAATTAAAAGCTTGGGACACAATCGACTTCAGACGGGAAGTTGCAGACGTTGGTGTTCGTGTCGAACCAAAGTCCTGGTCCACACTCGAATCTCATGTATTCATATTGTCCGTCGAAAATCCAACATCTGTAGAAAACTGCGCAATCGTGTGGATCCCTGTTGAAACCTTCGAACTTGCAAATATCGGTAGGAGAAGGAGTCGTCGGTGGGTCGGTTGGTTGCTGGGTCGTGGTCGAATCTGTGGTTCCTGGGTCATCTGTGGTTCCTGGATCGTCTGTGGTTCCTGGATCCTCGGTGGTCGGTGGAGGATCGAGACCCAGTTCTCTGTTGATAGCATTCATCAGAGGATTTTTGCCTTTGCCGCATTTTCCATGGAAATCGTCAGTGTCCACAGACCAGATCATCGCTCCGCCAAGACCGTTCCTTTTGATGAATGCGACCTAATCGAAAATATTTTCAGCAATACCTTCCTTTTTCATTCAATATTCTTTCTGAAATGAGCTGTTTTACCTTTTCCTTGATCGATCTTTCGTCATCGTAGCCAACCCATTGATTTCCCCATGCCATGTATGGCACCATTGCTTCATCGTCCCAGAACTTCTGAGCACCGCCTTCCAGCATACAGATCTGAATAATATGAAAATGTTATATTTTTCCTCAAACCATTATATCACAGCTGTTTTTATGGTATCAAAAATTAATGTATTACCTCATTGTATCCAAGCATTCCGGCTTCTCTTGTGAATTGACCAGCTGATCCAGGGCCACTAGCTGGGCATCTTGGTTTTACGCAATTGTTATCAACAAGAGTAAACGATCTTCCGTACATACCGATTCCCATAATTACTTTGGATGCTGGAGCTCCATATCTGATCCATGCTTGTACGCTAGATTCCTGCACGACATTTATGAAATAAATTATTTTTTTGTAAAATGCTAAAAATTTAAGTAAATATAGGAGAATATTACCGAATTCCATCCAGCGAAGCTAGAGCCTTCTTCGACCTGTGACATATGCAATGGGGAATTGAGTCCAGTTTCTTTTTCCCATGCTCCATGGAAATCGTACGTCATGACATTGATGAAATCAAGATATCTAATAAAATAATACTCATTGAGAAAAAAACCTTATGAAAAATATATATGTTATTTAAAACTTACTGTCCTAATTTTGGTACATCGTATGATTGTGAGAATGATGACTCGGCAGCAGCAACAGCAGCAGTCAGAAGATATCCGTGCTTATCGAATTCTTCTCTGAGTTCCCTTAACAATGAACTGAAATTGTCAACATCATGAGGTTCTCCACCTCTTTGATTTGGATATTCCCAATCCAAATCTAAACCATCGAAACCGTGTTCACTCAAAAGACTGACTGCACTCCTCACAAATACGGCTCTTTTATTTGGATCGTTGAATGTCTAAAATTGAAAATAACATTAGTCCATCTGTCATGTATCAATATCTAAAAGAAAAATATTATAATACAATACTTGTGAATATTTAATCGATCCCTCATTCCATCCTCCAATAGCAACCAAAGTCTTCAAAGCGGGATTAGCTTTTTTCATGTTGTTGAATCTTTCGAACCCACCTTTGAAGAAAATTTAAAAAATGGGCATATCATTAAAAAAATGTATCGAACATATAAAAGACTTAAGAATCATCACCTTTGCCCCAATTTTCAGTGAGATCGATCCATGGATCCAATACTTTAATCTCACCAGATGTATCTAAACCAACGAAAGAATAGATCACATGAGAACACAGGTAAGGATCAATGTTTTCGATGTCATATTTTCCATCTCCAGGTCTGTACACAACCCAACCCCCGTAATAGCATACAAATTTCTCTGAAAGTAATACAAAAATGAATTTTAATTCTCACATATTATGATCATTTCATCCAATATGTCTGATGAGATTTACCTCCACTAGTCACAGCGACTAAGCCCAAAAGGGTCACACCCAAGATAAGGGCTATCTTCATGATGGAAGGTATGGTGAGACCCACCCGTCGTCTATCCAGTGCCCCGAGCTGATTTTTTGAACGAGATGATCGATTTTATACGTTTTCAAAGTAAGATATCGTACAGAATCTCAGATACATAATTTGAGCTTATCTCTTATTTTTTTCTTCTGATGCGATGATCAAAGCAATGATATATCTCGACGATCGTTCAATTATCAAATTGATTTTGGATTGAAATTGAAAAAGAATGTAAAAACATAACTGCGTTGTAAGCATATACAGATACGTTTTATTTTTATTTTATCTTAATTATATATCAGTGTTTGTATGTATGTTTTGTAATATTTGTACTTGCGATGTGGTGTATAGGTAATCGTATGTTTTATGTGTTATTTTAACATACATTCACATATGTATATTACTAAGAAATTGAAAATTATCACGTAGTGAAACAATTGCAGTGCTGTTTTATTCATTTTAAAACATAATGTACTTATTAATCCAAAATTGAGGGTAAAGATGAAATCATCCTGATTTAAGTTGAAAATGTTAATCGAATTTTATTTTATGTGACGGAAAATAAAATGAGAATTCTTAAACAATTCGTATTATTAAATTATCTCGAATGTTTTTTTCCGAATTGAAAATTTCCTATAATATGTATTTAATTATGTAGGCATATAATATAATGTAGAATTTTTTTTTTTTATTTCAAAACGAATTTCAGCCGAATTTTTATTAGATGGTGAAAAGTTCAGAAAATATTCTTGATGTAGGACGTATTGTTGGATGCCATTTTATCCTGGAATATTTAGAAATAATGATTCCGTTAAAATAGATACAACTACATATGCGAAAATAAAAACTTTTATTCAATTTTAGGTATTTTATTTAAAAAATTTATGTGTACATGTACATGAATATGGTCACTGCATTGTTTTGATATAATACATAGAAGATTGAGTATGCACCTACTCTTCTATTCACAATTCATGAGCGTCAAATGTAATAAAAACAGAAACTAAAAGCCAGGAACACAATCGACTTCAGATGGGTAGTTGCATATATTATAATTAGTATCGAACCATAATCCAGGTCCACACTCGAATCTCATGTATTCATATTGTCCGTCGAAAATCCAACATCTGTAGAAAACGGCGCAATCGTGTGGATCTCTGTTGAAGCCTTCGAACTTGCAAACGTCTGTTGGAGATGGAGTTGATGGAGGATCAGTTGGTTGCTGAGTTGTGGTCGATTCAGTGGTGGATTCAGTAGTTGATTCAGTAGTTCCTGGATCATCGGTAGTTCCCGGGTCATCTGTGGTTCCTGGGTCATCAGTAGTGCCTGGGTCATCTGTGGTTCCTGGATCGTCTGTGGTTCCCGGATCCTCAGTAGTCGGTGGATGCTCGATACCCAATTCCCTGTTGATGGCGTTCATCAGAGGATTTTTACCTTTGCCGCATTTTCCGTGGAAATCGTCAGTATCGACAGACCAAATCATAGCACCGCCGAGACCGCTCCTTTTGATATATGCGACCTAACGATAAAAAAAAACATTCTAATCAATACTTCGGTTTTTCCCTAGAAGTCTTTTCTGAAATAAGCTATTTCACCTTTTCCTTGATCGATCTTTCGTCATCGTAGCCAACCCATTGATTTCCCCATGCCATGTATGGCACCATTGCTTCATCGTCCCAGAACTTCTGAGCACCGCCTTCCAGCATACAGATCTGAATAATATAAAAATGTTTTATATTTCTTAAAACCATTATATTACGGTAGTTTTTATGATTTCTTGAATTAGTATATTAACCTCATTGTATCCAAGCATTCCAGCTTCTCTTGTGAATTGACCAGCTGATCCAGGGCCACTAGCTGGGCATCTTGGTTTTACGCAATTGGTATCGACAAGAGTAAACGATCTTCCATACATACCGATTCCCATAATCACTTTGGATGCTGGAGCTCCATATCTGATCCATGCTTGTACACTAGATTCCTGTGTATTTTTAAAATACGTTATATCTTTCTTCAATATACGTAATAAAATGAATTATATCAGATAGTCTTACAGAATTCCAGCCAGCGAAGCTAGTGCCTTCTTCGACCTGTGACATATGCAATGGGGAATTGAGTCCAGTTTCTTTTTCCCATGCTCCATGGAAATCGTACGTCATGACATTGATGAAATCAAGATATCTAATAAAATAATACTCATTGAGAAAAAAACTTATTTAAAATATATATGTTATTTAAAACTTACTGTCCTAATTTTGGTACATCGTATGATTGTGAGAATGATGACTCGGCAGCAGCAACAGCAGCAGTCAGAAGATATCCGTGCTTATCGAATTCTTCTCTGAGTTCCCTCAATAATGAACTGAAATTGTCGACATCCTGAGGCTCTCCACCTCTTTGATTTGGATATTCCCAATCCAAATCTAAACCATCGAAACCGTGTTCACTCAAAAGGCTGACTGCACTCCTCACAAATACGGCTCTTTTATTTGGATCGTTGAATGTCTAAAATCGAAAATAACATTAAGTTCATCTACATATGTAACAATATCTCAAAGAGATATATTACAATATATTACTTGCGAATATTTAATTGATCCCTCATTCCATCCTCCAATAGCAAGCAAAGTCTTCAACGCAGGATTAACTTTTTTCATGTTGTTGAATCTTTCGAACCCACCTGTATTGAAAAAAAAGGGTAAACTTATCAATAAATTATATAAGTATTGATGAAAAAATAGGGGATGTAATTATTATAACCTTTGCCCCAATTTTCAGTGAGGTCAATCCATGGATCCAACACCTTGATCTCACCAGATGTTTCCAAACCAACAAAAGAATAGATTACGTGAGTGCATAAGTGAGGATCGATGTTTTCGATATCGTATTTTCCATCTCCAGGTCTATATACGACCCAACCCCCATAGTAGCAAACGAATTTTTCTGAAAGTAATATAATGCTATTTTTTTCTCTCATATTATATTAATTTTGTCCAATATGTCTAATGAAATTTACCTCCACTGGTTACCGAAATCAAACCCAAAAGGGTCAGACCCAAGATTAGGGCTATCTTCATGATGTAGGGTGTGAAGTGACCCACCCGTCACCTATCCACCACACTAGGTGATATTTTAGCTAAGGTGATCAGCTTTATATGTTCTTTTTTTAAACTCAGATAATATCTGAGATTCTGTGCGATATTATCTGTATTTTGCGATTCTGTATTTTTTTCGCGTAGTAGAAAATTTTAAATGTTTTTATCTTCGTATTTGATTAAAACTGCATTTGTTTCAGCTTAATTTTGAAAGAAAAAACATCTTAAATCGTTCGAAAAATGTATTATCATCTTTTGATTCCCTTTTTATCTGGTATATGAATAGACGTTTATTTATTTCGAATTGAATTACTTTCATTATATGTATGTTAGGAGATAGGTGAAAATGGGGAAATCGCGCTCAGTGAAGGGAAAAACCTTTATATAATTTGTATTTATTACTTTTATCCAATATCAAAATATACGTAATATAGTGATTTCCTATTTTTATTTTTAATTATAGATTTACCTTTATCTTTATTTAAATCTTAATAGTTTGATTAGTTCTAGATACTTTATTTATCTTACAAACATCGTTTGAAATTTTTCATTAACACACATCACTAAAAATAATAATAAAAGCAGCGAAAAGTTTGATTATAAACAACGTATTATGTTTATATTAAGTGTGATTTGAACCCATTCAAACTTATTTACTAGTCTAGCAATGTACTAATTTCTACGATGATTCCGCAATCGGAACATTTCTGGTATGCTCTTTTAAAAGGCCTTTCATCTTCTTTGCATTCAGAACGAGTAAAGATTTTTTTTCATTGAGAACTCTGCATTGACATTTATGAATTATACTTTTGTTAGGTAGCTAACTTTTATCTCCAGTTTTGATATTGGCTCACAAGAATTTGGCTGAAGAAGTTAAATTTGCCAAAACTCATTAGCGCCAATTATCTCAATAGATTAGAAATAATTCAAACGGACATATCTTCAGCAGTTGTTAAGATAAAAAAAACTATTGACAGTATATTTAGATCACTCCTTGTATTTCATAAATTTCTATGGACCAATAATAGAATATGTACAACAAAAACATAAAATTTGGGTTTTCTGAAAAATCGATTTATCTAAAACGCACCTACCTATGTATCACTACAGACTCAGAATTATTGTTATAAAGAAAAATAATCATTATTTTTATCAGATTCAATCTAATCAAATAAAAACTGAGCATATCTTAAAGATTCAATCATCAAGTATTTCTGACGATTTCAGCTTAATTAACTGGAAAAACAAAAAGCTTATCACATTTTTACATAATATAGGAATTTATAGCTATATTTTCAATGTACGTAAAACATAAGTTAATTTTAGAAATACAGCTTGTGAAAGGTTATCTATAAACAGACTCATATTTTATCTAGGTATCTACCATCAATTGTTTGATCATCATTAAAATTACATCGGTACCTGCATACAAAATGTTGAAATAGTAATTCGATACTATATGTACTTATAAAATATATGTGTAAGTAGGTATATATGTATAAAATATAAAATGTATTTAGCTATGTAGTGTCTGAATGTAAGACATTAATTAATAATACATTAATGTAATTATTGTAATTGTACCTAATTGTAATTAATGTAATACATATATTAATACATCTGTAATGTAATACATTATTTGAAAAGATTATCTGTATTTCTATAGATGATTGAACTAAAACATAATAAATAGGTCTTTTGTTCATAAAATTTTCAGATACGATACTCTCAATCAGAGTCGAATAATCTTAATGAATTCTCAGTAATCTGTATTATGTGATGTGATTTTCGATATTAAGATAGATTTGTGATTTCGATATAGGTAATTAAAAGTTTTCAATTTTGCGAAGGTTATATTATTAAGATCAAAGTAAATTGTGGGATGGGAATGTTGATTTTGAAATTTCAGCACGATTCACGAAAATGCCACGTGCTCAAATATTATAAGAAAATCGAAGCATTTTTCAAACGATAAATTATCTGATATGATAGGAAAACACTTCGTTAGTAACAAAGAATGCACTGTAATTATAAACATTCAATACCATCCTTTGTTATAGATACTTAATCTATGGAGGTGTGTTATCACACTGCTTAATTTTATTATACTCTCTTGGT
The DNA here is from genome assembly GCA_024721215.1 of Cheumatopsyche charites. Lineage (NCBI taxonomy): Eukaryota > Metazoa > Arthropoda > Insecta > Trichoptera > Hydropsychidae > Cheumatopsyche > Cheumatopsyche charites. Next base: position 4,862,006 of record CM045581.1, on the reverse strand, counting down.
ATAGATAATTTGACCACACCTCTGAAGGCTTTCATAATTTATTTTTAAATGCAGCACACAATATTGAGTTTAGGTAATATACCTACCTAATAGTAATTTCACACAATAAAAATAATAACAATGACTTTGTATGAATATATTTTTTATTAATTTTGTATGAAATAATAGTTTAGCAATGTTTTGTCAATTGTTCGAATACAAATGTGAACAAACAGTATACCTACTTTCATTTATTCAGACAAATTCACAAAGGAAGAACATATTAGAACAAAATATATTATTTTGTAATATGTAGGTAGGTATATGTGGGTAAATATATATATATCTACAAGGTGAAATTTACAATTTGTTTATAACTAATTTGAAAAATATGGATGTGGGTATGTATTTAAGGTCTTTTTCTCTCTGGTTATAAAGCAAAATGAATTTGAACTAGGTACAGGCAGTTCCCTAACAATGAGCTGTCGAAATCTGAGAGACAGAGACGAATATATGTACTGTAGTATGTCTGTCTATTCGCGACTCCTAGTTGGAGGACTGCATGTATTTCAAATACCTACATTTTGTTTTTTGACCAGAGGTGAAAAGACTGGCTCTTCATATACAAAAATCAAATTAATAAACTTTCACAATATTTGAGGTACACTGATATACATAAAAATAGAAATTGTATTTAAGTAGAAGGGAAAACAAATTGCAAATGTAAATTTTTCGGCTAATTTAAGTGATAGATTAAATCAAATTAATTGAGGATAATATCTCAATAATCTTGTTAAAAATAATTAAGCGTCAATTATGTATTAATTATTTAGTCATACAATTCTTGATGAAATATCTAAATATTCAATCAATAAAAAATTATATCATGCATGAGGTTAGGTATATAAAAAGATTATTTGTGCATAAAAATATCACATCATCTTAAGGTAATTTTGAAAATTATTATTTAATTTTCAAGGCAAATACTATGGCCCAAATTATTGTCAAAATATTATCAGACAAAAAAAATGCATTTTGTAAATCACATTCTTTAACAAAGGATAACTGCCTATATTTGAAAATCTTTTGAATTACTAAACTATTGAACGTATTTCAACAGTAATTTGGGCTATATTTTTCGAATAAATATTTACTAAAGATAAGTTCAATTTGAAAGGCCAAATATTATGATAGCTCTTTTACTATTTCTAACTTGGAATTCACATACCTACAATTTTTGTCACCAAATAATACTTTATAAAACATTATTATTATAAATGCTTATCATGAATTTTTTTTAGAATATATTACACAAAATGACCGAACTCGAAATGAAAAATTAGCACTATTATCAAGAGCAGGCATATATTTACATATGTATAAATAGGTTATATTGAAACACATATGTTTGCATATGTAAATCTTTGGCAAATCGCTCATAATAAAAAAATCTTATGAAATTATACATAGCATTTCAATAAATATGTGTGCAAGTAGGTAGATACAACAAAATAATATCTAGTTTAATAAAATAAAGAGATTACAAAAAAATGTATACCTATAGCTTATTCAACTCTTTAAGAGTTCACAAGTAAAAAAAAAAACAAATGGTCCAATTTTTAAACACACAAACTACATGTTCTCTTCAATTGTACAATGGACGTTTTCAATTCAGTAGAATATTAATGAAAAATACAATTCGTTTTGGTAAATCATCAAAAATATCACAATTAAAGGCATTACACTAGGCACACGGTGTCTGACTTACTTCTGCTTGGAGAAAAACTGTGATTGATCTAATTTCAACTGTTCTAACTGCAATTGTCTACGTATGGAACCCAGCTGAGTTAAAATATTTTCTTGTTTACCCTCTTCGGTAAAATTATTTTGAAGTATGTTTTTTTGAACTGCAGGAACTTTCCATTTGTGATCCACATTGATCATTGCCTCGCTATTTAAATTGTTGCTATTGGAAGAAGGTTTCTGTTTTCTTTTTTCTGGCTCTCGCAAAACGGGTATTGGTAAAGAGTCTTCGAATTTTGTGAGTGGCTTATTTTGTCTTTTGTTCGGATTGATTTCAATCATTTCCGTTAACCTTTTATTCAAAAAAGCTGGCTCATATTTTGGTTTTGACATATTGTAAGGATTTTCTAAATATGAACTGCCATATTGTGATGGTTTGAATATTATTCTTTCTGGTTTATGCACTGAATAAGGATTTTTAGCATTATCTTGAAAATAATCTTTAGCTGGAACAGATTTAGAATACGATGAACTCTCTGATACATTAGTAGAGAAATTTTGTTTGGGAAACTGCAAGTCTTGTCCGACATATGGATTATTTCTTTTAACATTATAACTAAGTAAATCAATATCAGGCTCATCACTTTGCTTTTGTAACGGAGTATTGTCATGTGTTAGATTGGCCTTCTTGTGATTTTCATATGTAGGTTCGTTCAAGCGGCTATTGGGGTCAGAACGAATCAATCTGGTAGCAGGTTGTTCGGATATACTTTTCATCTTAATTGTTCGCAAATTTTGTTTTTCATTTTCGATTTCCTTTTGCAGTAACTGGCGTCTTCGTTCGAATTCATCAGCATCACTCTTCATCTGATAGATTTCAAATTTAAAGACCAGTTTGATAAAATAATATTACATAATGCCACTATATAAACGCTTACCTTATTGACAATTTCATTTTGTTTGATAATTTCATTTTCTTTTGATAACTTCATCATTTTAAGTTGTTCTTCTAAGCGCCTAGTTTCAGCCTCCTCAAGCGATCTACAAAAAAATTACAAAATAAGAAATATGTCAACAATTCAAAAAATAAAAAGACGATAAATATTCTCAAACTTTTCACGAGCTTTTCTTTCTTCTTTGAGTTTTTGCTGTTCTTCAATTTGTTTTTTCAACTCTAACTGATATATAGCTCGTTTAGCCGCAGCCTCCTGAAAATTAAAAAGGAATTATAAATTTGCTCCATCAATGTCTGCTAGAATACAAAAATTTCAAATTACAGATTCCATTTTCAAATTACGCTGCTTAATAGCTTCAGTATCGAACAATGATGGCATATATGTGTGACGTAAATCTTGTAGCAATTTTGCACGAGGGCTTTCTTTACGAAACATGTTGTTACTCATATCTATAAAACAAATATTTAGTACTTATTTTAGAGTAAAAATTATATTTTCAACAAATTTAAATAATATGTACATACCATTAAAAGGATCATAAAGATTGTCATTATCAGAATATTTCTTGGACGCCAAAGAAGGTGGAACAATTAAATTATTCTGAGTGCCAATATTGACTTTATCAACATGCATTTTCCAATCAGGTTGAATGAAGTCATCGCTCATAGATGGTCTAGGAGACAGTTCTCTTTCTGCTTGTACCATAGTGGCATTATTTAGTCTTCGGTCTGATATCAACTTCATGAAAAATAAGAAAATCATTACTGTACAAGAATTCATCACATACTTCAAATAATTGAAATGAAAAATACCATTGACAATTCATCGGGATCTGTTTGAACTGCTACTGAAGAGGGCCGCCTTATCGTTTTCTTATTATAATTTTTATTACAATCACTATTAATGCTGGAAACAGATTTTTCTTCTTCAAGAAATAAATTTCTACCAGGAGGAAATCTAGGTTTTTGTTTTTTCAAATACTGATTTTGCTGAAAAAAATAAATATATGTAGAGGTATGTACATATATATTGTTATTATATTTTGCTATCTTTAAATCTAATTTAATAATTTTTACCTTAGCTAAATATTCTTTATATTCATTTTGACGTTTTTGAAGAAATTTTTTTCGCTTTTCTTCATACAAACCAAAACCTAGAAAGAAGTCACCCTGTTGATTGCGTCCGTCACCAGCTATTTCCGGATTATTTGGAGAATATTCTCCAACTCGTAACATTCCAATTTCGGGACAAGTGAGTTTCTATTAAAAAATTCACTATGTGTTAACATGAAACAATTCTCATATTCAATTGTAAGGAAACAAAAATTATAGTGATATATGAACGTGCAAAACATCTTCAATTACTAAATTGCATAGAGTATAATTGAAACAGTTAATATGACCTTCTCAACTACAAAATTATTGCATCGCTATTTATACACAACAGTGAATAGCATCATATAATACAGGTTAAATAAAATGATCTATGCATACCTTCAAAAATTTAGAAATAACAATTGGATGTAGATTTGTTTGAGATTCGCATGTAAAATTTTCTTTGGGACAATCGTTCCATGAAATAATTTCATTGTTTCCTGTTATTTTATTCAAGGCACTGTCTTCACTATGGTTAGTCTATGAAAATGATATAATTTAAGCAAAAATTAGTACACATTCTTGTTTTAAATGTAAATATACATTTAGAAATAATTAATATATAAATAAAATGTGTTATTGAGTCAAGAGTGGATTGTGAGTGATTGTTTTTGATGAACTAAATCAAAATCTCAAAAGTGTAAATTCAATCTCACACTTCTGTTACATTATAATACGTTCAAACGGACATGGCATCAAAATTTGATACACATAATAAGTGAAATCACCAAATATTCTAAGAGTAAATACATGGAAACATACAAAAACCGTTATTTTTAACATACCTATTGTGAATAAAATTACAAAAAAAACTTATAAGAAATGGCAATGTTTTATACACAAGAAAACGCAAACATAGTATACTTAGTTGTGGTCAGTAACCATGAGATTAGAATGACTAACAGCCGTGAAGTATTTGCTACATTCAAGTAGACCAAATTTCATTTACACGTGTATTTGTATAGGTAGCTTTCTTTTTTCTAATATGATATGAACAAATAGATTGGCTGCAAAATTATCTTCAATTAATTTCATATGGAGTAGAATTGTAAGAAGTGTGTAGATATTTCACAAGTTAATGTGAAATTATGGGATATGAAAATAATATAGGTACGTGTGGCTATCTATGTTTTGGCCAAGCCCAGCAATTCAACCGTGATACATTAATCTAAATTATGGTGGGTGTGCCTGTCTAGAGATTTAATAGTCTACATACTAGTTTTATGACTATTATTTTGTTTATAAAATTTAAATATTAATAAGGTATAGGGATCTAACAGCGATAGGTTAATTTTGTGGATATAATTTCGTCACGTCAAGTAAATTAACATAAAAATGAGGATACAAAGCTCATACGGAAAGTTCAAAATACACTTGTACATACATTGCACATACATATAACAGACATATTGCATCATATGTTTTACATATAGGTTCAGTCTTTCAATTGTTGATTAGTAGTTAGTGGTAATCATCGATTACAGTTGAAAAATTTTATAAGAAATGAAAAAAAGTTTGACTACAATCAACTATTTAATCCAACATTTAAAAGACCAACTATTTATATTCAAAATTAAATTTTACTTACCCCACTGTCATTATATTTTTCATCATTGATAAAATAAGATACCGGATCAGTTAATTTTTCAGATGATATATTATTTTCCTTTGAAATAATATTCACTGCATTTAGGTCGTTTTCCTGAAATTGTATATGTATAAAAAATTAAGCCTAAAATAACCAAGCTACGTACACATTTATCGACATATTGAATTAAAAAAAAAGTACAATACAAACGTTAATAGTAAAATATTATGTTGAAAAAATAAATGTGGATGGGTTACACCCATTTTCGTTATTCCATAACAACGCTGGTGGAACGTGGAATAACGTCGGATATAGAATGAGTGAGTTTGATCAATACTACAGATTCTCAAGGGCAAGCACACGAATCACAGTTTCTCAACACAAGGGTGTATGGAAATATATTTTTCAAAAATGTTATAACATTCAGCATTACTAATTGTAATTGTTATAATTTTTGCAATTTTGACAATAAAATGCAAAATGGAGAAATTGTGTAATATAACATAAATTATTTATTATTAGTAGACAGGTAAATTTGAGAAAATAAGAATTTAAGATTAATTTTATTTTTATAAGATTTAATGATAATTCGTTTTTCAATATATTTTAGACAACTTTAAGGGCTGGTCTTTTCACTGCTTTAGTTAATTTATCAGAGATAATGTCAGTCCTTTTACTATGAACTATAAAAAATCCGCAGTATAGTGATGGAATAGTTTATCGTGGAAGGACTAATTGTAGCTCTCTGGTAGTTAATTAAAGCAGTTAAAAGATCACCCCTAAATGAAAACATAGTATTCTATTAATTTATTTATAAAAAAATATATTTTTTTAGATTATTCCTTTATCATCATTTATAAGTAGCATATTTATTCATTGTGTTCTAATTAATATGCAGTGAAAAAATGTACAAAATACAAATCATTAGCCATTGGTATTCTTATATACCTACTTTGTGAAAACAGATTGTATTTCATTAAAAATTCTAATTAAATTCATCCAAGCTACTACATTTCAAACTGTAATATTCATTATATAAGGATAATAATAGACTAGAAACGTGGATTTTGTACGTTTGTTCTTGGGGATTTTTCAGTTTTACGAAATATCTGCAATAAATTCATCTCTCTTCACCTATACATGAATTATTGATATTATATTTGAAACGAAATATAAAGTCACAGTTTGAGAATACGTTTTTAAAAGGATCGATATTTGAAACACACGTGCCAGTGACACTGACAGTTGCGCCCAAACAAATAACGAATCTTTCAAACTGAAACTTTTTTAAGCAAAAGAAAAAAAATCATATTTAACTCGATTAAAATATAAAACTGAAATAAAAAACCCCAATATAATGCTAAAAATGTCCAAAAAAGTCAGTTGACGATATTTACGGCGATTTCCTCTCGGAGACCGATTATTTTTTTCTCTTCTAGCAAATCGCGTTTTTTATTCACAACAAAGAGACGCAATTGTTCTGCGTCCATTGAATTGTATTTTTTATATAATTTTAATAACTTATTTGTAAATAAACTATATCTGAATTAAAATGTAATAAAGCAAACAAGATACACAAACGTCAAATTACTAAAAAGTCGTTTTTGACGTTTATTTGGTTTTCTTCAAAACCGAAAGGCTGACGAGTTAGCCACTTTTCGACCAACACTTTTGATTTTTTTGTCAATTTGCAGTTCCAATCAGAAAAAACAGGGGACATTCGATTTTTTTCACTTCAATATTTCTTTTTGAAATTTGTAGAGGAATAAAGTTTTTCGCCTCATAGAGCCTGAACTCATCATGGATGTTTGACGCGCGTTACGATTACGATTATGAAACATTCAGGTCTAAGAAGTTCTGAGACGTCATTGAAGAAAGAGATGAACAGCAATACAGTTCTCTATATGCGAAAGCAACAGCATTAATGCGTTGTTACGTGCCTCCCCCCCTCTCTCTGGCTCTCTCACTTGCACACAAAAAAATAAATGGGTTGCTTCTCTTTCTTTTTTTTTATGACGTCTCAGAACTTCTTAGACCGATATGTTTCTACCTTTAGTAAATTGATTTTACTTCGTTCATTCCACTCTTACGACGTGCATTTCCATACAATAATAGGTAAAAAGCAAAAGGGAGAATCAAATTTCTCAGACGGATCAAGTCTTCTCACATTCCCCTATGCTTAATTTTCCTTTTACAAATCCAGATTTAAAATATGTAAAGTCAAGTGTACCTACAATTAATTCGATTAATAAAACACTTTCATAATATTTAACGATTTATTGTATTTTTCAACTATCAATTTAAAATGTAACAAGGCAGGCAGTGGATAGATAATAAATTTCATTACTTAAGTTTAAAATTCGCTATAAGTAGATGTATGAATTATTCTATTACTAAACAATTATAGTTTGTTTTTCTAAAGGAATAAAAAATACTTTTCCAATAATGAAATCTAAGTAGTAATTGACAATGATCGTGGAATAAGAAAGTACTCGAAACATCAAAAAAATATTCCAAAAACTCTCATTTGATGTTATATGCATGTGTATATGTACAATGTATAATATTTTGACTCTAAAGACCCATTTTTCAATAGTTAGTAAGACTTGATAATAGTAAAACCTTTTTCTCCCATTGAATTGAATAGATATACATATCTGCTGACGATTGAAATACCGGTCTTAATTCATATTTAATGAAAAGATAAAAATATCAGTAATTTGTCATTCATTTTGACACAGGCTGAATGGATTTAATTTTTATACTGTTTGAATTTAAAGTCAGTGTGCTTTTCGTATAATATATTTTATAAGTATTGTATGTAGGTATGTAATTTAATAATAAATTTAGCATTTTGGTCTACAAAATTTATATGTATTAGTAATTTCAAAGCATTATTTGTCATTCAGGACTTTCGGTTCAAAATTACAAATGTATCAAATTATATATTACAGTAAAACAGCTAAAATATAACACTTTCTCTTTATTTCAATTATATAGTTACTTTTTGTCAGTACTGAATAACACATTTATTGCCAAATTTATTAATTTGGATAAAAATACATACTTTACTTTTTGGATTAAAAACATTTTATAACAAAACAAAATAAGCTATTAATTGTAAGTGCCACCTAAACAATCAATAATACTGTTCACTTCAATATTAATATAGAAACACATTGATTGTTTATTAATTTGTATTGACTATTGATACAAATTTATAAAATTTTGTGAATATTAAAGACTTGTTTAAAAAAAAGTACAGAAGGTTTATTGTCAATATTTCCTCCAATCAAAGGTTGAAATTGAACCATGCAACACTAATTTTTCCAGAATGAACATTGATTGGGACCTTCAATAGTGTCAATATTTAAGTGACAGATTGATTGTTCAAGGAACATTACACATATGTATATTTACATTGAAATATCTACATACATATACATAAGAACTAGTTATTTATCACAATTTATTAAAGTATCTTTCAATAATTTGATGATAATAACCTCAATAAAAAAATAATTTTGACCAAGGACGATCCGTGAAACGCTGAATATTTACATAATTGGGGTTGGACCCAAATCACTTGGTCGGCTAACTCTCAAGACGTTATGTATTATTTATATGGAATGAAATTTTAAATCATCTAGAATGATTCAAACCAAATAATCACATGAACATTGATAAAACTGCTTATTTACTATGTTTATTACATTAGTAAAAAATCTACTTTATATAAATAACTGTTCAACACAAAAATAGTTCAATTTTTTCATTCATAATCTACAGAGTTAAATGAAATTATCAATTTCATCATCACACCTTTTAAAAAATGTTATGCCTCGCTCATGTCTAAATATATTTAATTCGAAAATTCGATTCAATATGAATCAACCACAAGTAAAACTGAAACAAAATATAATATTTACAATTTAGCAAGTTTAAACTTATCAATTTTTCTCCGATTAATAAATTATGTCAAATTAAGCAACAATAACTGTACAATGGACGAGTTTTTGACTAACTTATAAATAAAATGCTAATTAAAGCCATTTTGGTAACGAAAAATAATTTAAATAAAATTAAAATAAATTAAACAGTCGTTTCATTGTCTACTTTTTGTGAGTGAACCAAAACAGAAGTAGGAGATCTGGATTCGACACAGAGAATTTCATCTTCGAAATTATTTTCTAACGTATTAGCATCCTGAAAATAAAATATGAGTCAATATATATTACACATACATATTTTCAATAAGCAAAGAGTAATACCGAATAAAAATACCTGCATACTAGTGTACTGGGTATGTATATTTGATATAGTTAATTTGTTACTCGAAACGGGTATGTTCAAGCTTCCCGGTTGTCTTAATCGAGATGGATCTAAGAGAGGCCTGGATGTGTTCTGCTTTCGGGTAGGTGTCCTGTTTGGAGATGATTTATGACCGAAAGGTTTCAAAAGACGTGCCCTGTTGATAAAACAAAATATAAGATTGTTTATTTTGATATGAATGTGAATAAATAACTCAACACATACGCGTCAATCAATTTTAATAACATTCTTTTATATGCTTGATATTCTTCATCACCAAAGTCTGCAGGATCGTGTCTAGCATGTTCATACATATCGCACAACTGATGTACGGTTTTCTGTCCTCGTCCACCGAGTGGAATTGCTAATGCGTTCAATAAGAATCCACGTATGCTTTCACAGGATTGGCGAACCATGCCCGATCGAGATATTTCTCTTTCTAAAATTTTGTAAAGAGTTAATGTTACCTTTGTTTAACCAAAAATTCAATAAAATATACGAGAGTAAATCAAAATACCTAAAAGTTTAATATCATCGACGGCTTTGAGTCGAAAGTAGTGAGATGGCAGTTTCTGGTGAGGGTCTAAAATGAATTTAGACGCTTCTTCATTTATCAATAAGGGTTCATGTGTTATTCTAGGTATGACTTCTATTCTACGGTCGATTTCCCTTTTTAAAGACTGGAACGAAAAACGAAATAGAAGGTAATTCAAAATTTTGTATTTAACTATTTACAAATAACTTTGGAATCTACAAGAAAATATTATTATACATATGACTGTAACATGTTTTTATCAGTAAATACAAAGATCAATTTTTAACAAAAAAGTAAATCTATCAATTTTAATGCATCATTAAATATAGAATTTGCAGGGCTGCAATATATGTTTGATAATTGTAAGTGACTGTAGAAGATTAAAAATTAAAACTATATATTTATGTAGAATGGTAATTGAACTTAGAAAATAGATAAAATTGTATGAGTGTAACGATTAAGCAGATAGAACATAATAAGTATGTAATTAGGTCAAAAATTAGGTAAGGTTAGGAGTTTTAATTAAATTGTTTTACAGATTTTACTGAAAATATGTAATTGAAAATCTATATTTTATCAGGGCGATACGAATTTTCAACTTCAAATTGAACATCCTTTATTTTAATTTCAATATTTGTGTTGCATTCTAAATATAATAAATAAAAGCTCACAATATACAAGATATAGTGAAAAAAGAAATGGAACAAATGTATGCCTTTTTTCCGGAGTGTCCGATGGGCATGTGGGGTCCCCGCCTCGACCTCAGCGTGAACCTCATGATCTGCCTCTTGGCGAAGATGAAAAGCAGTACGAACGTGAGCACTCCGCCTCCGATGATGATCACCACCGTCACGCCGGACAGCTTCTCCGTCATCTCTTATCTCTCTCTCTCTTTCTCTGTACAGCAATGGAAACGGAAACGGAAACGGACACCAGCTCAGAGCCTTGGACCCTTCGAACCTCGACTTCCGGTCGAAGGTGTCGAAGGCCTTCGACTCATCGGTGTCGACATCGCTCGATGACAGAACGAGCACCACTCGCAGCTGATCTTTTTTCCCACATATACACATACACATACCTACAATGATCGCTGATGTGTTTTCTTCGCAAATAGATTAGATTTTATTACTAAAATTGCTTTACTTTCGTTATACTTCATTTTTATTTTGCTAAAACAAATTATTTTAGGAAAAAATGTAATAATATGACTTGAAAAATGATTATTTAATATATTTTATGGGTTATAAAAGTTTCAAAATGCATTTAAAATATTCGTGTTTGGTTCAAAGTGTAATAAGTGAAGAGCTCACATTATATTTTTTAGGTTGCATTCAACTTTTTTGAATCAAATCAAATCATGAATCAAAATCAAAATATGAACAGCTTGAAAAATGCGTTGATAAGAAAGGCTGGGAAAACCAAAAACGATACTTTGATTTATATTGTGTGCAATGGTGAACTATGACATATAATGGCGAATGGGTACAATGGAAATTTTTCAGAATAAAAAAATATGCGTGTTTTCATTTCGATTTAGCGATCATATCTCGAAGTTATAAAATACTTCAGAGGTTTCGCTTTCGTTTATTATTATGTAGTGAATTGAAATTATTTTTATTTGAAATATGAATTCTAGAGATGAAAACAAAAGGGAGAAACAAATCTCCCTCGCATCCCTTAACATAAGATGCAGAACGTAAAATTTATCATTATGACCTGAAGTCGCATTTTCGCGCCAGAAGTGACAGATGGTGGCGTACTGTGAGCCGATCTCGTCTAAGGGTAGTTTCTGGAATTTTAATCTTTCATCTCGTTCCGCGTCGATAAATCTTGATTCGAAAAGTTCTTGTCATGCGTTAAACTGTTAACATCAAGAATCTCGATAAGTGAGTAACTTTCCGTTCAAAATGGAAGCTAACTTAACCAAGGAAGATATCTACCTGATGTCTGCAAAGATGATGGAGACGAACGCTCCTATCACTCAGGATCACTTGGTCACCTTCGTTCGATTCCTCAACAAAGACATTCTTCGTCAGGACAACAACCTGCGGCTGCTTCAGATCTTGCAAATGCTGCTGCTCAAGATTAAAGTTTGTGCCCTCTATCTATTCCATTTTCCCAATTTTAATAGTTCTCTTAATTTCTTTAATGAAAATAGTTATTTTCCTCTTTAATTTTTCCCAAGAAAAAACTACACACCTAGATGTCAACAAAATCATAAATTCACCGCTGTCTCTACATCTCACGTTACCATATTTTATTATATTTTCTTTTCGTTTCAGGACGGTACTTATCCAAAGGTACCATTGTTGAGCGAAACTGTCCAATCTCTTACCAACATTAGTATGTATAAAAGCGATGTTGCTTCACTCAAAACATGTCAGTTCTCTTTGGAGATCTTATTGGAGATGCCTGATGATGTTTTTAGAGATAATCACACCGATTTGAACAGTCCAATGTTGTTATTGTTGGAAAGTCACTTATCCACTTCGGAAGAATGCCGACATTTAGTATGTTTATGAAATGTAATATTTAACATTTTTGTGATTTCATTTTGTTTATATCTGTATTATTTGCAGATCAAAAAATTGTTGGAAAAATATTTATCATCGTTGTCTCAAAACAACAAAGAAGATTTTGCAAAAGTTGGTCTAAACTTTTTCTTGTCTAGTTTAATACCATCGTTATTTTTAGATATCAACGATCATAGAGAATTCGGAATTGATTTAACCTATACAATTTTGCCATATATTATTAAGAACAACTATTTCAATAATCAAAACTGGTTACAAATTTATGATAACATAGCGAACATCAGCAAGTATGCATCAGTTTTTTTATACATAATTTAATTTTTGTATTTTTTTTTCATTAAGTTGTATTTTTACTATCAGATACCCTAAAATTTTGTTAAAATTACTCAATAACAATGATCCAAGTTGGCACCGTTTATGGATAATGATAACAAAAATTGCCGGAAAGGAATTACACAGAATGGGAAAGTCCATCAACCCATTCTTGGGCGTTTTACAAGAAGCATTCAAAAAAAGTCCAGAGAGTAAATGCAATTCGTTTTACTGCTTAAAAGCATTGATCGACAATTTCAATTTGGACAAATCTGTATTATTTACACCGAGTAGAGTTAAAGTCCTTTCAATAGCTCTTGAAATAAACAATGCTAAAACGGAAAACGTGGCACTTGTTAAATTTGAAGTATGGTGGCATTTGATAACTGTGATGAAAAGTAAAATATTTGAGTTTTCTTCAATGATATTTTTACCATTTTTGAAATTTTGTTTTGGTGAAACGGATAAAAACGGTTCGAAAAAATCACATGTTTTTTACCCAGGAAAAAGCTTTGAGAGCATTCAAAAACTGGCTATTAAATCGCTGACTGAAATATTTGGTCATTTTGATTGCTCTGGATGTTCAGGAGGAAAATTTAGAAAGCTGAATAGTCCGTTGATCGATTTGGTTATGTTAGAAAGTTTTAGTGACTCACTTATTAATGCATTAAAACAATCTACTAAGTATGCAGTTGCTCACATTATGAAGGGAGATAAAACCACATTCGAGGAATTGAAAATGAATGTTCGTTGCATGTGGTGGTCTTTCGTTCACATGGCTAGTGATTCAAAACTCAAGAATTTTTCTGATTTATTCAAACAAATACTTACTTTGATCATGGATCTTGTCAAAGTAAACTTTTCTCTTCGTTTATCTTGATATTCTTAGTTCTATTTGTTTAAAATTTGTTCATTTTCAGGAAAATTCTCAAGATGAACTTTTTGCTGAAGTAATAATGACTTTGATCATACCTTCGATTGTAATGAAAAACTCTGGATATGTTATTTCGTCTTTTAATGATCCGACTATATTATTGTCTGATAATCTTATTCCGATACAATTTTTAATAAGAGCTTTACTAGTTCCTAAACTTTATCATCAGTAAGTTAATCATACAATAGTATAATGAGTTGAAATATATTTTATAATATTACTATTCTGATTTTAGAGATACTATGTCCAATCTTCATTTTGACTTCAAGAATTTGATTGAAATTGGGTTTTCGGGTGATTCAAATCAGTTCAGTACTTGGTTGATGGATGAACTAACCAGTAATGGACACAGTCCACAAATTTGGTGCTGTCTTTCCAATATGTACGTAAATAATCCAGAAAAAATAACATTTCAAATTTACCATTCTATATTGACATGGCCGATTAATAAGTACAGTAGCAACATTAAGGTAATAGTTTTTATTATTTATAATCTTATTATATGTTACACTACCTCAGTAATCATTTGAATATTCTATTTAAGATCACTGATGTTTTTTCAACTTGGTGCAAATTTTATAATGTTCTCAATCCTAAATTGATTTCGTTTAAAGATAATGATGTTAATGTCGTAGACGATGAGATAAGTAATGCTCTTTTAAAAAGCAGTTCAAAAGTTTACAAAAATGAAATAAATTTAGTGCCTTTGTTCTTTCTTCCGTTCATAATCAGGAAAAATTCCGAAGCTAATCCAGGTAGTATTTTGATAGTGAATTTATATAATATATTAAGAATTCGACATACAGTAGTCAATGATTAAATCAGGCTAATGAAATTTTCGCAAAAATTTGAAACACTTATTAGACTCGATTCATATTCCTTCCTCTGTAATCTTGGTGGTAATTGTCTCTTATCTTCTATCACTGTAAGGCCGGAGGAACAATATTTTAACAAAAAAATTTCATTTATTCCTATTCGCAGATTTTTTCACTTTTATGTTCAATTTAATTTCAATGTAAATTCACTTATTTCTATATAAATTTAACTATGTATTTCAATATAAATCTGTTAGTTGTGTAATAAATAAGATTTTTTTCTTGAAAATGTTAGATTTTTTTCAATATAATTGACTTTTTAAAGTGTTTGATTGCTAATATCTGATATTTTCTACATGTCATTATTTTAAATGTGCAATATGAATTAACAGTGTTTTGATATTTGTGAAAATTATTGATATGTCTTTAGTAATATGAGACTACTTTTACTTTATAAATCGGTTGTTCAAATCAGATCTTTCAGCAATTTACAAATTATTGTTTTATTGATTTCAGGAAAAATGACTGCAATTAACCGATTGTTGATTGGATTGGAAAAATATTTTGTATCATTGAATAGTGCAATGTCTTATGATATATTTGTTGGACTTTGTGAATGCCTCAGTAATTTAGCCACAGTTTTATCAGATTGTTATTCTTATCATGTTACATTTTCATCAAACAAAACAACAATATCATTGTTGAACAAAACAGTGAAACAAATCACTATTTATTTTCAAAAATCTTATCAAGTAAATTATCTCATATGCCTTTTTATTCAAAATTTATCACATTTTTTTATTATATTATCTTTCATTTCAGGAATCTGATAATTTAAAACTAGATTTTCATGCTTCAATACAAATTATATTGAACAGTTTGAACAAAATGATAATTCCTGTTTATTTTTCATCATTTCGCGAAGAGTTACTCAATTTATTGGATGTTTTGTTGAAAAACGTTAAAAATTCTGAAATCGAGCGTGAATGTACCAATCTGCTTAAAAATCTTATGGATGAAAATATCAAAACAATAAAATTAGAAAAAAGTGATTTGATAAAAATCAAACTTATTCTAAATGAAAAATCAAAAAAATCGTCAACCTCTGAGGAGTCACCTCAGTTTTCGTTTCCTGCTCAAATAAAATGTGATAACACTAAACAAGCAGGTTCAAAAGAAGATGAATTCATTGTGATTAAATCCAATTGGAAATTTGATCCTAAAAATTTGACTGAGCACCAAAAAGAAATGTTGAAGCGCAGGCGTGATGATATACCTGCTCTGTATGAAGATCTTTCACAATCGCAAGACGAATATTCAATGAAAACTTGGCGGTTGCCTGGTTCTAAAGCTGGTGAGAACTCGAACAGTGTAGAACAGTCGAGTCAAGATATTGATCCTAATTATTCAAATTTAAAAGATAAAAAAAGCAAAATTGATGTTTTACAAAAGCAGCCCATTGAGGACAATAAACAAAGTAATAGTTCTGCCATATCTGGTCGTGAAAAAAGACAATCCATTGCAGATAATTTCAAAGATGTTTGTTCTATCGCCTTAAAAAACAATGTTTTACTTAATGGTGTTGAAGAAAGTCCCGATATGAAAGATTCTAATAAGTTAAATGTGAAAATCACAAACAGCATTGATTCTAAATCAGACAAAATTAAGAAAAAATCTATATTGTCAAGATTGAATGAAAGTTTGCAATCATTGAAAAGCAATGATGATAAAAATACTATTATTGCCACACCAGATTCAATCGACGAAACAATTAATTGCTCAGAAGATATCACCACTAAAGTTGATGACTCTGTTAAAATCCCTAAAGAAATAAATCCCAATAATAAAAAAGTCATTATAATAAAAAAAGATTCTGTTAAAAAGATAAGTGAAATTGAAGAACAGACAAAAAATCTTCTAAATGGAAAATTATTGGATTTTCAAAATATTTGTAATGATGATAAAGTTCAACGAAAAAGAAAAGCTTCTGACGAATTGGAAAATCCAAACGGAAAAGTAATAGCCAACGCAGAACCAATTGTTCAAGATAACAATATTATTGTTTCAAAAGAAGTAACACCTAATAAAATAATGCAAAAAACTGTAAATGTTGCAAATCGACCATCTCGAGTTAGACGAAAACCGAACAAATTTTTGTCTGACGATACTGCAGAAAGTAAAAATTTGAAAACTGATTCTGCAAAATGTAATAGATTAGATCTTCCAGTGGTTGAAAATACGATTTCTAATGGTAAAGGTGTCTCAACTACACCAGATTCTAAAAATTTTACAGATTCAAATATTTTTGATAATTTTGGAACTCCAAAATCATCTAAAAAGAAATCTAGACTTCTTAATCAGTTGGTTATTAATACTAAAGAAGGTCATCCTTTAATGGAAATCAATGAAAAGAACCCGAGTGCTAGAAAAACGAGACGTTCTTTAGGAATGACAACCATTAGCAAAAACACAGCTAAATCTCCGATGACTTTGAACCCTGATCAGAAAATAGATGCACCCAAACGAAAAAAATTGAATTTAGTTAACGACAAAGAACCCGACACCGAATTAGATGACATTGAAAATTCACAATCGACATTAGACAAACCAATCAGAAGAAAAGTCAGTGCTGTAAGTAAAAAAAATATCACAGAAACCAACAATTGTGCTCTAATAGCTTCATCAGATTCGAACCTTGATAAATGTTTAGAAGGTGACGTGTCCTTGAGTGTAATTTCACCTCAAGTAGAAAAAATATTTGACAAAACCGAACACTTGCCAGAAACCCTTCAAGTTTCGACAATTGAAGAAAAATCTGTGCCATGTTCAATCGATAAAAATAACGAATGTTCAGAAACAGTTAGTATTTTTTCTCAAGAAACTGAAATTGAACCTAACATGAAGATACCTTTGCCTTCAAATATGATTGATGATCCTATCAATATGTTATTGAATAATCGAGAACCATTATCAATTGATAATAGCCCTACAAATTTTAATGATTGCAGTCCTGACTGCATAGAAAGCTCTCAGGACGAAACTTCATCTTCCATGTCTTTAAAAATTATCATGTCAAAATCTAAAACTGATGAATCAAAATCAAACGAAAAAAATATAATCAATTCACAAACTAATGAAGATATCTTCTTGGGAACAAACAAACGTAAATCTGACTTTTCCATGTTGACAACACAAGAATTGGCAGACGCCGATACACAAATATTATCCTATGAACCTACTGATGTTTTCAAATGTACCAACGAGCCAGATTTTCTGATTGAGAACAAATTAATCGATACTGTGAAGCCTTTAAATGATATTGCTGCAATTAATATTGAGTTTAATGATTCTATCGATACGTTAAAACATGATATTCCTATCAAGAAATGTGATGAACTTTGTGAAAATATAAGCTCTAGTGATGCTCCATTATCTCCTGTTAATTCTGTGAAAAATATTAGTATACTTTCGTCTCCGTGTAAAGATGATGTTGATGAAAGACATGAAGAATTTCTAAATGACACTATTGATATTTCTCCTATCAAAATTGAATCAAATGTTCATGATTCTGCAATATTAGAAAAAACAGATGTTGAAATAAATACTCCACCTAAGGCAAATATCATTCCTGGTACGGAAATTTCTCCTGACATTTTCACTGTCAATAAACTAATTACATCGAGAGATATTCCCATTGAGCGCATTTCTCCTCCAAAAAATCTAATTATTCCATCAAACTCTTCAAAATGTCTTCCGTCTCTCACTCATTTGAATAGTCGAACGGCTCAAATGTTAAATATGTGTATGTTGAAAAATTCCAATGATGAATCGCCTTTGAAAGATAAATATTATTCAAATAAGAAAAAGGATGTGAGTAATCCGGTAATTTTTTCGGAGAAATCGGATGTTCAACCTCTTTTTGAATTGAAAAAAATACCACCTTGCTTGACAGCTAGCCCTGGAGGACCTATATTGAAGAGAAAATGGGAAAATGATGATCTCACAATGTCTCCATCGTCAAAAGTAAGTTTTTCTTTTTAAAACATTCTATTTGTGTACATTACAATATCTTATAAAGGGACTTCCTATTTCTATTCCTAGACTTAGTTTTTCAATACTTGGTCAACAACATTTTAACTATAGGCAATATTGTATGAATTAACCATTTCATTTCCTTTATAGAAAAAAAGAGTCAGCTTTCATGATCCTATAGTTTCAACAACAGTCAACGTAGAAAAATACATTGGATCTAATTCAAACATGTCTCCATCGAAGAAAGAAATGCTACGCAGGAAAAACAATTCAATGGCACCGAGGAGTTTGATGGTGAAATTAGACGCTGCCGAACTGGAAAATCATCCAGCTGAACCAGAAAGTCGTCCAACTGAAAGCGAAAGTCATCCAGCTGAAACAGAAAATCGTCCAGCCAAAGCAGAAATTAATACTCCAATTGAAATTGTACCATTGATAGAAATCAATGGTGCTTCTATATCAGACATCTGTTCTCTAGTTGTAGACTTACCACAACCGGTTGAAATCGCTCAAAATGATTTATTGGATGATAAAGAACCGATTTATCCTTTTCTCATAGATTGTGAATCTTCTATTTCTGAAATCGCATCACTTTTGTCTTCGTCATTGTGGACTAATCATTTTGTTGATGAGATAAAAGAGAAAATAAAGACGATAGGTGATTTAGCAAAGCTGACTGCTACTGAAGTCAACAGATTACCAATAAAATACCCTAAAGTAGAAACTGTTAAACGAGTTTTGACCGATTATGATGACAAATTAAAGCAGGCATTATTTTCCGGAGAAACTGAATTGATATCTGAGAATAAAATTGATGATAGTTCCCATTCGGACAGTCTATCATTGCAGTTTGTACCAAGTGATAAGTCTCTGTTTAATGAAGCTGAAGTTCTCGAAGATATTTCGAGGAATCTTAAAAAAGATGATACTATTATAGCAGATGTTGCTGACGAAAATAGTTTGATTGAAGTTCCTTCTGCTGTAAGTATTTTTGAAAATACTTTTTTTTAAGATTTAGATCGGAGAAATGGACCAATTCATGTTTATTTTCTATTTCTCGGTTTATACGATTGTCATAATAATTTTGGACATTTTATTTTTATTTCATATTGTATTTTTTTTCAGAATTCTCAAGATGTACTTCCTGTTCTTCTATCATCAAGCGATGACACATATACAGATACATTGACACGTATGATCAATGAGAAACCTGAAGAAGCTTTGAAAATCATTGTTAAAAAATTCGATCCTGGTATGATCTTAAATAATATTCCATTTGATCATGTTATTTCTTACTTGAAAATGAAAGTGGATTCCTGTGAAGAGAATCGACAGAAGGTTGTAGAATCATTCAGCCTTGGTAAAGTGAACAATTCCAAGAAACAGAATCTGGATAATTCTTTGATTTTGTTCCGCAATAATTTGTGTGCAGATTTTGATAAACTTTTAAACTCAATAAACAAATATGTGGATTCGTAATTTTTCGTTTAATTATGTTTTGCATGTTCTTGAATCATGACATGAAAAGATAGGTATGCGTTGCGGTGAAATCATAATATAAGTAGATTCACCAGTGTAGTGTCTGTGAATTAACTCATAGCTTGACATCACTCTGCAAACGCACAGTAAAAAGTCTTTCCGTCTCTTTCGCATGCAGTATACATATTTTGCGCACGAAATTGACAGATAGACTTTCCACTATGTGTTTGCAGAGTGATGTTATGTTAAGTGTTCATTCGCCGACTTAAGAATCTGCCTGTATTGCATTAGTGTGATCAATTTGAACATGCCAACTCTGCTCTCTCAAGGTACCTATATCATTAACACAAATATTATGAATATAACTAGTGTAAATTCTTAATAACATTAAAACAATTATAATCTAATTCAGTTTGAGCAAAATTTCGACATATTCATTTTATACAATATATACTGATAAAATACTTTTCGAAAATTATAATTTCATTAATGAATTTGTAAATAAATATAAATTCACTGAAATTATGATTTTCACTGCTATGTTTTTACTGTATTGCATGTACTTGATAACAAATTATTACATTTTGTTATGTAATACAATGTGTAATTTGACTTTTATATAGGTATGTACCTTGTTTTTCTGATTTTATATGAATTAGTCTATTGTGTATTCTGTAAATATTTATAATGTATTAGTATTTTTTATTTCATCGATATTTTGAAATACAATTAATTTTAATTAATATTTGTTTTATTCAATACTAGTCTTTTACATGCTCAAGACTCTTTAGACTTTGAGTAGATTGTGAATTTTTGTATAGTATTTCCTGTTCCCATTTCAATAGTAAATACTAGTAGGCTATGGATAGAATTTGCTACGACTAATGCTGCGTAAATATCAAAAACTGAGTAAAATTGATCTACACTGAGTTCGACCGTGTTTGTTATACGCACTTCCATTTACTTTAATGCATTTGATTCAATCTGTTGAAATATGTCGACGTTAGTTGGGTTGAATTCGGTCTAACTTGGTTTTGGTATACTTTGGTTTAAGACCTCAGAGTCCCTCCTTGAAATGTCAATATTTAAAAAAAAAAAAAATTATGATTGAAATGCAATGATGCAATAACTCCTTGATATGTACACGATAATCCTGGATCAGCCATTCAGGAGTCAATAAATAACATTTATTCATTTTTATTTATATGTTCATATAGATTATATAATTGAAATAATTGGTGATTGAAAAAAAAGGTGATTGTTATGTAAAAAAATTTATTTATCAAAATTGTCAATATAAATTAAAAGGTTCGGTAACAAACAGATTATTTATATTCAATTTACACATCATTCAATGAAATATGAATATTGAAGGAAAAAATATCAAAACCCATTGTACCTATGTATGTATACCAAAATTTTCAACATAATTCTGAATATTAGCCAATTGATAACAACATAAAAAAAAACTTGGATCATTCCTATTTGAACATAAAGATAATTGTACACTAACAGATCTTATTAGTTTTGAATTTTTTTGATAACATTTTTACATTAGGGTAGGATTTAGGTAGGTATGTCAAAATTGAAAAATAGTGTATACAAAATAGGAAAGTAATGATCAGTTTATAATTGTTAGCGCTGATTTTTTACACTATTAGCAAATGCTAGACTGTCTATATATTTTGAGTACAAAAAATAATAAATATATGAGCATGATACTTAAATCAAAGTTAAATTAGACTATCTGCCTATAAAACAACTAACACAACTCCTGAGGAATTAAAATTACCTACTCAAATTACATATCACTTTTCAATTGTGTAAATATAGGTATGTTTCGTACAAATATACAAATATATAATTAATTGAACACGTTTAATTGGTTCTTGTGATTAAGTTAGTCTTCTTCAAGATTTTCTAAATTTGATATTTAAGTAAATTTTCATATGGATAAATTAAATAGCCTCACAATCAATGTGAAATAAATGAATGAATTATGATGTCGTTGCATATTGGAAAAAACTAAAACTATGACTATTAAATATTAAGTGGACTTATATGTGATGACATGTACGACTAATGCTTCTATTAGATTTTAATTGTATAAATTCATATGTGAATTTTTGAAACGGTGCAGTAAAAATCCACCCGAAGCTAGTTCTATAAGTCATAATATTTGAGTCCACTTAATATAACAAGTTCTAAAGAAGATTTTCATATTTACATTAGATTTGTATAAAAATTACTTTCACTTAAAAAAAAATGTTGGACTTGTTCATATATAAAATATGATAATCTAAAAATAATGATTGTTTAATTTATTTACAATTAACTATCAATTATTGTCTTTAACAATTGTACATATAAACTAGTAAATGAGCAAACATTTTCATCAAAGTGTATAAGGCACTTAAGATAACACTATTTGTGTGCGAAAATATCAGTAACTATGCACTTGATAATTGAAAACATGTCTGTAAGAATAGCCGAATCTGAATATCACTTTCGGACAGGGTGATCATTCACCCTGGATTTTCTGAAGCAAAATTGGCTTCTAATAAATATGTCCTGTATTAACAATGGTCAGCCTACTTTTGAATTACTATCAGTCTTTAAGGAAACCTCATTTCGGCTACATACTTATGTTGGAGATTGTGGTGTGATGATGAACGTTGAGGTACCCTAGCTGGTTGTAACTGGTGTGTTGAATGTGACCGCACTGGGCGTTCATCTGGAGACATTTTACGAGCTCCTCTTGATCTATCATCATATTTCCTATTCCTTTCATCAGGTTGGTTTCTTTTTCCTTCCTCGTGTGGTGCTCGTCTGCTGCTTTCTTGCCTTTGGCGATACCATGCACGTTCAGAATCATATCCATATAGATCCAATTGTTGTGGAGCAAATTGACTATGGGATGTTATTTGATGGTGAGAACGGCGCCATCCTTCTTCATATCGTCTTCTAGTGTTCTCATCTTCTGCTGCTCTGCGACGTTGAGATTGACTTGAGCTGCTCTCGCTAGAGTCTTCTCCAGAGGTTCCTATTCCCAAGTCTTTTTCGTCTCCATATCCTTTCACTGCTGTGTTTTTAAATGTCTTATTATTATACATGCTTTCGTTCAAAACTAGTTGAGGATGAGGAATACAGTAAGGATGTGGAAATGTTTTTTCAACTTTAGACATTTTAATGTCTTCATCTTCTTTAAATGAAGTACAGGATCCAGGGCCAAAAAGTGATAGTAAAACAGGCAATAGTAGAATACCATGCATAGCTCCAAAGAAAATGACTAAGAAGACCATTTTGAAGAATACCATGAAGATGTAACTGTCTGCCAATATGAGAGCTGATACCCCTAAGATAGTACTCATGGCTCCTTGAACGATCGGAAGTCCTAGAGAGTATAGGCATTCTCTAACTTTTCCATCTGGATGTTTAGATTTTGATGCCATGTACGCATAACAAATATGTGCAGTGAAGTCAACAGAAAAACCTATGCACATAATCAGATTTATCATAGATATGGAATCGAGATTAACATCCCATAATGCCATATATCCGACTACTCCTGCTTCTATTGATATTATACTGAACGCTACCCACAGCGAACATAAGAAATTTGGTATGAAAATAAATGATATTATCATCATAATTATAGCTCCGACTACCATGTTTTTGATAGACGTAGGACGTACTAGTTCAAACTGTAAATATAATATAAATATTAAGTACTCGAAAATAAGGCAAAACTATAAAATTTCACAGTATTTATCTATTATAAGAATGCAGTCATATACTAACAAACCACTATCAGTACACTGATTACTAATCATAATAGGTTGGGTAGGTTATGATTTTAGTCAAGTTAAGGTAATGGCATTCATATAACAAATAAATACTAATTTTACTATGATCACATATGTATGCACCTGATCAAAAAACACAAAATATGGATGGAACACACTAGCATTTAGTGGAGATTCATTACAAATATTCCTCAATAGTTTCACCATATCTTTTTCATGATTTGTGTCGCTTACGTTTACAGCCTGAATTAAAAATCGAGATGCAATTATTTGAGTTCCGTTATCATTGAGTTTCACATCCAGTGAAAAAGGATTAGTTGGATATAACCATAGCTGAAAATTGTAATTTTCAATTATTATTTTTCACATTTCACATTAAAATCTATGTATGACTTACTTCTTTTAACGTTGATATGAATGATTCTTCCGTGTCTATTGAAACATTGAAATAGTTTTGATTTCTCGACATGTATTTGAGAAATGATCTTAACCATGATTCAGTATACAATGGATCAGAAATATACGATGTGTTCTCTAGACGTTGTGCCAATTGTTCTACTTCATATTGAATTGCAGGATCAGAATAATTGTACTCTCCAGTAATTACAACCTGATTATATAATATTATATCATATTTTAAAGAGTTTTATATAATCTTTTTATAAAGTTTTATATTATTTACCTGAATACGATAAGGGAACTCTCTGAAATAGTAATCTTCCATATCGAAGAATACAACTGAGTAGGAATCTGCTTTTGATAGTTTACGTCTTTCTAGTCCTTCTTTTATGTTAGTTATACCGTAACCGGCTCCAGCAAGATATAATGCAAAGGTAATGACTACCAAAAATTTAACCCATCCTTTATTCAGTACCGATGCGACATTGTCTCTGAAGAAAGCCATGATTTTGTGTTCACGATTATCCATTGGGTTATCAGGTTTATCTGGATCGATACCACCAGTGCACAATATTTGATATATCTTCGATCTTTTTTCTAGAATACATTTTTGTTCATTATTATAAAATATTGAAATGTATTGTAAATTATTAAAATAAAATAAAAAATAAATAAAACCTTCTATTGCTTTTGAAACGGGCAAAACTTTCATACACAATATTGAATGAATATTTTTCTGTTCCAAATAACCTGCAATAGCCATACATCCTGAGAAGAATGTAAGGTGCCATAAAAATGTGAAGCATACCGCTATACCTATGAAAAAAATGGGATCAGCACATATACATATTTTGAAAAGTTTGAAAGTAGCATTAAAGTGATGAGACTTACTTGAATATGTGCAGAATATTTTCACCGATGGGAATTCGCTGAAGATACCTATCCAGAAAGAGACCATATCTGTTACAGATGTAATTGTAATAGATACAGCCGCTTCGGACAGGGTCTGTGCCATGCGCTCAGGAACACTCAATTTAACGGAAGTTCTTCGCCAAGCTGCCAGCATCACAAAGGTGTCGTCTATGCCGATACCTGAAATGCAATTAAGTACATTTTGTTAAATGATCAGAAAGTATAGTATAAATTTCTGAGATTATATATATAATATATCCATCATTATTACAATGTGTCCCGAGTTATGTGTTTGACTTTATTAGGCAAGTTGTTGAAAATGAAAATAGTGTACTTAATAAAATTCATTCAATCCTACAAAATTTTCAAGTGTGGTATATTTTTATAACAATGCGTAGGTATCAAAATAAACAACCTAGGTATCAACTGTTTTTTTTTTTTTAATTTCTTGATTTAGGCTAACATGAACAGTAGGTAGGTGCATACATACATACATACCTACATATATATGTATATATGTACTTATATAGATACCTGAAGTTTTGAATATACATATGTATACCTACCTAAATATTATGTCTATATAACTCTTAAGAACATTTACAGTGAAAGATTGATAGAACAAATAAATTAACAAGGATCTGTTTCATGTAACTTTATAAAGCCAAATTGAATGAGACAAATAAATTGTTCAATCATATGTAGAGTAACGACATTGCTTTGTGCCGGTAGCGACTGCAGATCAATGATTATATTATAGAGTACATTACTAAAAATCAATTTCAATATAATCTTATACAAGCATGGTACATTGAAAATAAGATGAATTGTAATTTAGTAGAAGGAAAACTGAATATTTGCATTTTCACATATTTGAAAATTATCAATAGGTGTATCTATTTACATCAAATTAACAATAAGTACAATCGATTTATTGTTAATATCCATGTCAAATTGAATTTAATAGAATAAAAACGGCTTGATTTAATATTTGAAATATTAAATTTCATTTGAGCAAAAACGAGTTGTATCAGTGTAGGTTCGAATACATTTTTTATTTTTTGAATAGAGAACTCCTGAAAGAGATTTCGTGGTCAATATCAGTCAATTGTTTCAGGTAGATACTGTAAAGTATTGTAGTGACCGCTCATTACGAATTATAGTCAGGAAGCGACCAGTTACTGTGCGTCATGATGAACCGTACATGGATGGGCCGTCGAAACCGTCTCTCCCATCTTCAGATGCTTTCAAATGTTTCGCATTATCATTTATGCATTATCGATAATCAGATTTACAGTTTGAGAAACGATAATGCTAAGAATTAATCTCAAAAAGCAGCAGAATTTAGAAGAGATTTAATTTAATTTGCAGTGCATATTATACATATGAATGTTTTTAAAATTTTAAAGAACAATTGATGATATTGCATTAGTCGTTTTTTTTAAAATCGTTTAAATATTTTAAAATCGACCGTAGACGAAACGAAGACATTTATTAGCACACATTAGATATTGTGACTGTAATTGCTCAACATCTATCGTTCGGTAAACTATATAAATTACACTCAGGGCGCATTCGATTGAGCAAATGTTTATGTAACCCGAGGCAGCATCGTTTCTGAAATGGTTCAGTTTCGCTTTTGCCATTTTACTACTGGTTTTTTATCCGTTTTGCGGAAAAGGGGGTAAAATAACGAGACAGACAACGGTACAGTTTTGAGCTATTACGGCCAACGAGCTGTCGCCATGGAAACGAGTTCGTTTTCGCAATGCAAATCGTGGCGCGCCGTTTGAGAACGTCATCTTGCATTTTTAAACGGATGCTATTATAAACCGATCTATGATTAATATGTTTTTTATATGGAAACAAATGTAGCGGATGAAGAAACCTGCTTATTACCGTTGAGTGCAATTAAATACAAATTACATTAAATAAAAAAAACATATTTGAAAAGTATTGACAAAATTCATTATTTTCAGTAGGTAATTATTATTTGACAAGCGATGAATTCTAAATAATTTGTTTGTACCGGATTCAATAAATGAAATAATTACAGAAATATGTGTTGAAGTATTAAAATAATTATCCTTACAAATTAATATGAAAAAAAATATTTATCGAATAGTCAAAATGAATCAGATTCTTTGTGTGGACCTTATACATCATGTGTGAATGTGTGTACGAAAATTCATTGACCTGCAACGTTTTGACACCTCTCGATAACAATGAGTCGTATTAAATTAATAACAAGCTAATTTGTTGTGTGCAAATCGCAGATTTTCCATTTCAAGTGTAATAATAATAGTACAAGTGGTATTTCTGCATTCTAATGAACAAAAAAAATGCAATATACGATTGCAAATTTCATCGGTTCACTTATCGTCGACTTAGGGCCGAAATTATAATCAAAACACACATTCAAATTGCGCGCGCAATTCAATGACGTTCGCCCGAGGCCGTAACACGATTAAAATCGATCCGCATTTCGAAAGCAGCGGTTTTAAATTAATTTCAATAAATATCTTTTCGCGCGCGCACGAATTTCCGCCGGAACATCGTAAATTTTCATTCGCTCCATTATATTATATTACAATGCTGTTATAATACTTTGCATGGTTATTTTTTTCATAAAATGCCTCAATTTCAAGGTTCTATTTATCGGAAAAAAATTAGAATGATTCTTGAACAATCCAAAATGTAGTAATCTGCGATTTAGCAAGTGGACTAATGCGCAAATATGAAATGTGTTGCACATTCGCATTAAATAACACATTTGTATTGCGTCTAATATTGCACAATTGACGAACCTCTCTCTTTGCATGAATCACTAGCATTTCTCATCACTTTTATTGTCGGAAATTTCTAGGAAAAGATTTTTAAAACCATAACAGCAATTGGAAATAAAAAAATCAAATGAAGCAATCGCTTGATTTGAGATTTTCATGAAAGAATGTTCATATAATTGAACTATGGTACAGACTTGGTATATGAAACTATAATTTGAATACTTTGTACAATATAATACTTTTGATATTAATTTGATAAGCTTACAAAATAAATTGATACATATCGTTATAGATATGTGAAGGACACATTGTATGAAACTTTTCTTTTCCAAGAAAATTCGAAATATAAAAAGATCATTAGACTCACCTATCATGAGGAAGGGAGCTGCCAAGTTGATTCCGATGAATTCAATGCCACAATAGATGGCAACTCCAAAAGCTGAAGCAGTTGCCATCACGGCTGAAATGTTTCCCATCAATCCCAGCCAGGGTTTCGAGCGAACCTGGAAGAAAATCGTCTGTTAAAACTTGATTCATCATTTGAAAAAAGTTTTGATCGAAGGCTATAGTTTACCCAATCCGACATCATGCAAGTGATGATCGAAAAGAGGCACATGATGATGAAGGTCGTGCTGAAGAACGGGACGACGGTTCTGGTGTTCTTTTCCAGTTCGTGGTCCAGCGTCCTAGAGGCGAACCTCGCCAACGATATGTGCTTGAATATTCCTGATTCTTCTAACTCTCCTATTTTGTCCAAAAACCTGTCTTCCCAAGCTGCACCTCTGTTTGATAAAAATATAGACTGTGTCAAAATCTTTACATCTTATGGGCGAAGTTTCGTGAGATAAATCGATAAATAGAGCACAGTATTGTGTGAACGTAGTCTTAGAATCTAATTTTATCGTACGTATTGGAAGTTGGTGCAATTTTCATAAACGTAATAGGCTATCATTGTGACGAGTTTTTTTCTGTAATTTTACAAAATGACATAACCAGCATAACTATTTAGTGATTAGGCCGTGTCGAGGTCGATATGAGATCGAAAAGACATCTCGACGTCTTAAATTCCATATCATCTGAACCGAGATAAATAATCTTGTTAATACTGTCATATTTGATTATCATCATGTTACAGTTGACTAAATATAAAGCACGGCGTTCAATTATTAGCAAATTCCCACTATTGAAAAAAATCGCTATCATTCAAATGTAATAACCGAGATGCTTAAGTTATTTTATTATATCGTTTCGCATTTAACGATCAATTAAAGATTTTCTTGCAAATCATATTGAAATTATTGCTGAATTGTATATTTTATTTGATGATTTTCAAAAACGATTATGTTTGTAAATATTGAAGATATAGGTTATCTTATTTAAATGATTACCCTTGATTGGTTCAATTATCTATATGCAATATTAATGGCACTATGAACTGATAAAGCATAACATAATTAAAATTAATTTATGGGGACCTAATTTATTATCGCATATATCCTGTTGAGTATCAACGAAAAGAAAAGCAATCACAAATTGTGTATTTAAGTAATATATTTATAATTTGCGCCGGAGTTTATGCAATTGTATCAAAAGAGTATAATCCGAAATAGGTCAGTCATTTCTGAAAAGATTTTCAGGATCTGAAACGCAACGACTTATTCCATTTCAATATTTTCCATCTTACCTTCTTCGGATACCTCATGTTGGGTAATTTTCCTCATCAGCAAATAAGCAAATATTTAAATGTGATCGACCACAAACATAAATCAGATCCTGATCGAACATCTTAAAAGTTAAAACAAAAAGGTATCAACTCACTTAGCATCCTGAGTCTTCGTATCAGCAGTGACAAAATACACGAGCTGGAGTGACGGAGTGCTGATGACAATTCCATCATCAACAACTGCACCACCGAAGTACACAGGAAACACGTGCATTTCATAAGTCACAGGATTGAACATAATAGGAAACGTTAAATTTAGTTCTCCTCTCTCCACCTGATGAAAAAAAAGTAAATAATCAAATAAAATCAAATTTTGATCATCCTGTTGAGATTTCGAAAGGCTTACGTCTGGTATAATCTCGTCCAGGTTGAGGATATCGTTGGTGTAACAGTTTTCTATCCATCTTGCGCATATATTCTTGTAAGAGAAGGTTTCGTCTTCCCATACTGCTGTAGTGTTTTGGACTATGTTGTCCAATAGTCTCAGCTCTTTCCAGACTTCGGATCGTAGCATGTTGTTGTTGCCATCTTTCGGTATTATTATAAGGCGACCGAATCGACCTATACACAAACAATCGATCATAATAAATTAACATATGATTAGGTTAAGTTAATTCTACTAATCAATCGTATATTAAGATAGGTTTTTCCTACAAATAACCATATATTTGAAAGCAAATTACACAAGAAGTTCGTAATGTGACGTAAAGATAGTTATTTTGAGATGCGTAATTAATTGCGTTTTCGCTATTGGTATTACATGACGTTTTTTAAGTGAATTTTACAGAAAAAGCTAAAAAAATATCCAAAGATTTTTTTTTCACCAAGACAATGTATTGTCTCCAGTAATTCAATGCACGAATTACTTAAATTAAGATTAATCATCTTCCAAAATGAAAAAATAAACTACACGTTTCAGCAGTTTTTATCAACGATTAGAAAGACCATCTTAACCGTCTTACAAACTCATGAAATTAGAATTGTACCTATACATACAAATATCTTTCAGTATCAGACCTAAACTGGATTAAGTTAAACTCGAATTGGACACGCTATAATTCACAAATTCATTTTTATATCGATCAATATAAACAGCCACTGTGTTTATTTAAAAGACTGACTCTAGCCATCTTACAAAATCACGAAATCAAATATGTTCCTATACATACGAGTATATCTATCAGTATTAAACCTAGACTCAATCAAGTCAAACTCGACTTGGACACGCTATAATTCACAGATTTATTTTTATATCGATCAATATAAACAACCATCGTGTTTATTTACGAGATGTTAAGCCTTCAATTTGCGCAAGTAGCGCGAAACGAGCGATAGCTCGATCAGAGCGAATGCACTTCTGAGTGCACTTTGCCTCATCCAGTGCATGTCTATCTGCACTTTGCTAAAAAAAATCGCATAACTTTTATCCATCGGGTGTGAACAAGTGTTTTTTCCTCGTCGGCGGTTTTATCTGCTCTCGTAACGAATATCTCGAGCTCGGTTCCATGACCCGACCTGAACCGCGAGATTTGTGGCCTATTTCGAACGTGAATTACGCGAACGATAACGTATTCTTATCTCTGTGTTTGAATTGAAAAAATCGAAAACAATTGTGATTTTTATAATAAAATTTGTTTGCGGAAAAGATTTTCGATTTGTGAGAATCGAGAAGCTGAAGAGAATTGATTCGATCGATGAGTGCGAGTTGAAAAATATGTGTGATATTATAAATTATGTTTGTGAATGTGAACTATATTGAAATTCGTATGCTAGATTGTGGTTTTGTTTTATGAAATAATAGCAATGCTTAAAGAACTTAATTTGAATTTAAAATGCATTATTTTATTAAGTACATAAACATGAAATATCTAAAATTTTAGATTGATTTTAGAGAAGATGAACATCGATTTAATGATGTCAGTTAAAAGCACATTGATGTTAAGCTAGGAAAATAAACTTATGTTCAAGATTGAAAATCTTATATTGATTTTAGTATAAAAGCATTCCAAGATAGAAATATCATTAAAAATATATATAATAATTTTATAAACATTAAATATTTTGTATTTAGAGCATTGTTAATGACGATGACGAATGTAAGATTCTTAACGTATCGTTCAAATGCTAACAGAATTTTTTAATTTTAAATAATAATTTTAAGATCAAAATAAATAAATTCGATATACCAACACTCAAAGATTAAAAATAGTTACAATTATTATATTCACAATTGAAACAAACCTGGTCTAGTGATTCTTCCTACATTGAACCTATGCGTGTAGTTGACTTTGAAGAACTCCTCGACTATATTCCTTTCAGTTTTTCCCTCTCCTCTAACAGGAGAGAACAGATACTCCGGATCTATCTCGTACTTGATCTGCTGATATCCTGTTATGCATAACAGAGACAGCAGAACGGGAACTATCAGGAAATATCCTGGATGTTTTCCCACAATCAGACCCAACTTGTAGAAGGAACGGTTCAGCAAGTTGTCCACGCATGTTATACCGCAAGTCATCTGTAAAAAAAAAACATGTTAATTAGTGGGATAATCATGAGTTATCTCCAAGATATAGTATTTGAAGCGAGCGTTTGTTTATGTTTAAAATTAAAATTCATTAATGTAAACAGTGATGTCGTCGGGGTCACATTCGAGATATGTATGTAATTGCTCGTTATTTCATACTGGATTTTGAAATGGTATAATTTTCGAATTCGTTGTTAGAGTTGCGCAAAATATAAAGGTTTAGTGTGCAGCTCGATTGTGTTTTATTTATTTTTAATAATTAATATTATTTGCAAGATATGACGACTATGTATCTGTATTGATTTCTTCATACTGATAAAACTTGTTGACCAACATATTACTGAAGGTTCAAAAAAAAAAAAAATTCAAAATATTTAGAAATAATTAATTATCTATGAGTAAATTTGTATAAAAAATCGTATCGTTTTCTTAACTTTTTTAAAAATCTCAATCAAAGCTAAATAGTTCATTAAGTATATGGTAAATTTAGGTAATTTTTTAATAGGTTATAATCTTCTGTCATTGAAAAACAAATAATTAGTAAACTTTATAAGTACAATATGTAAAAGTATTAAAAAAAATATTTCAAAGTTTTTGCAATATCATTATTTATATACGAATGCATGATTAATGATGTATTGTATAAAAACAAAGACGTTATATTTAATGACTGCAAAATATTATTGTTTTTCTGAATATTATAATATGATTTAGAAAAAAATATATTGAATCGATTCGTATTAGTTACGATCAATTAATCGTTTTCAGTTCGCCAAAGCGAAATTCTAAGAAAGGGAAATCGTAAAATGCGACCTAGAAACGAGGCAATCTTGAACGAGAATTTTCATAATTATGTGACATAACAAACCACATACCGTATCTTGTCACAGTTACAAGAAAACCCTCGACCAACTCAAAAGAAAATTTTAAATATGAAAAAAATAACTTCAAAACAGAAATTCTGAGCGATTTCTTTGCGAATCATTTAACGTCACAGCGTATTGAAGATAAATTCAGCATCGTTATCACATTTTTTATACAATTTTTTAACTATAGAACATTTTTGATTTCGGTAGGTCATCGAACGACATTTCCAAAAAATCTTAAAACAAGCATAGAGCACACATATGAACAATATTCAATGTTCATTGTTCGCCATTGTGATAAACCACAAGCGCGTGCGAATTTAATTCGAAAGAAAGTCTCATTAGCGTTTGATTCACTTGTGCATGATTCACAAAATATTTTTAAGATTCGCACAAACGTAAAAGTATGCAAAATAACAAATGCTCTTTTAATCGCGCCGAGAATTGGGTAAATGTTACGAGCGGAACGATTTCAAAGACATTGTGTTAGGGGATTTTTTTCGATTTTGAACTAATGTTTCATTTGCGTTCGATGTTTTGAAATTCTGCGTTTATGGATAATTTTTAGTTGGAAAAAGAGGTGGTTGTGTTGAGAAATCGATCCAATGTGAATTTTCTTTCTACGAGGTTTCCCCACTGAGAGTTTTTTGTACGTCGAGAGCAATTCGGGTTAACAATTCAAAGAAAATGTTGGGGAAATGAGATGAATGACCTTGATTATGATATTTTATTGTAAATAACTGAAAATATTCAAAACATATTCGTATTATCTTATTTTTGATACTAAAACATTACATTGACATTTTTTATATTGGCGTTATATCATCATTTACTTTGATATGAAATGATGAATTAAAACATGACTTGTATAATAATTAAATATTTTGATCTTAATTCTAATCTATTTAATATCAATTTGATGAATCTATGTACTTCCTCATTTCATCGAAGGGTTTAAAAGTCCGTTACCTATCGATAGTCTTAACTGTTTAGAATTTCTCATTATAAAATTACTATTTAATACTAACTAAATAAGTATCATAATAATAATATTCTGATCGAAAGTTGATTAAAATATCGATCAAAAATGAATATATGCACTAATCATTTGATTTTTCGCTTTAATCTACGAGTTTTTGCACCTATCTAACTTATTTTTAATTTCTATCGTCATACTGACAGTTCAGATCGCTTTACTGACCATTCGCTCGCTTTAAACTGCGATACGCTCACATAAACGTCAATCGGCGACGTTTTAGTCAACTTTGTCGATTTCAGCTCAAATCGACACAATCTAGGATTAAATGAATTCTAGATCCGAAGGCAATCAGGTAGGCTGGCAGAAAAAGAAATCCAACTTTGCAGATACGAAATGAGGTCGTTCAGAGTCGACTGTCGCAGCAAGTGGAGTAAAATCTAAGGTGGTTTTGCTGACGGTGAAGGTCGGTCATATGATGATGGAGACGAAGAACCAGATCGGACGAT
The DNA here is from genome assembly GCA_024721215.1 of Cheumatopsyche charites. Classification (NCBI taxonomy): domain Eukaryota; kingdom Metazoa; phylum Arthropoda; class Insecta; order Trichoptera; family Hydropsychidae; genus Cheumatopsyche; species Cheumatopsyche charites. The sequence goes on along the minus strand of CM045581.1, from coordinate 4,827,130 downwards.
GGGTTGAGAAAAAACAAACTTAAACGAGAATCGCCTAGGGATTTCTCAGTATGATAATATGTATGTGTTTACTTCGGAAGCATCTTAATGCTTCATCAGCTTCTTGTAGTCAGTCCGGTTCCTTGTGTTCAAATTTAGACCTATGTAGAAGATTCTTGATCATGGGGAAAATTGTAAACTTTATGCGAGATTGTATTATAATCGTGGAGTAAAATAATTTCTATGTTAAAACAAGAATGTGATACATTTTTATGGTTAGAAGATGCAATGGTATTCTCCAACTTCAAGTGGAAATTATATTTATCGAAGTGAATGAAGACGTTGTTTTTCCTTAATGCTCACATATACATAAAAAACCTTTCCAAAAATTTTCTTATCTTTTTAAAGTTCTTTCAAATTGCAAATTTCCGACTTTATACAAGAAGAGAAAAGATCTTCAAATTATAAGAGAGTTTCGCTTCATAATAGAGAGTTCATCTAGTTTCATATTTTCATCAATAAAATAGATTTCCAACGTATTTCACGAATTGAAAAATATCAGTGTGTTGTTACTAAATGACTAAATAAATAATTCATTAAGATTTCATATTAATGAAAAAAATCGTTGAAAAGATAATAATCTATTTAACGCAACAGAAGATTTGGACGATTTCTAGAAAGTGACATTAGATTAATTTAGCAGCTAATTTACTTAAATCTCGCTCACTATCAAATTTTATAGTTTCACTGAATTTGAAAAAAAATATAGAAATCGTCAGTTTTTCTGGAAAAGAATTGATTAATTAATATATTTTTACCAACTCACCCTTCACTTTAATTATAATTTAATTAAAATAAAATATAATGTCACTGTTACGAAATTTAATCTTTTTACGAAATCGATAAATTACACATGCAATAATTCTTAGAATCCTATTTAAATCGCATTTTAAAGATTTAAAAAGTCCCGCTCTATGTCTTTTCGCGCCAATTAAACTATCGCACTTGACACCCGAACGAAAATCGCAATCGGTTCTTGCAAAAATTTGCGAAATCGAATTTGCCATCTAAGAATAAAAAAACACATCCATCAAGAACCACTCACAAATGTGTAATGAGCGAAAAAAAATATGAAAAATCGCAAACACATTATATCGTAAGTGTATGCGGTTCGCAATTACGAAAACGCTAGTACGAATGGCGCGAACTAGAATTTTCAAATCGAAAGTTTTCATACAAGACGAATTTTTAATTAATCATTGTGAATTAAGTAATTCGGGTATGATTAAAATGACATACTTTAAAGGTGCATATAATAATTTTAAGCATATTAGTACTCATATCATTCGAGAATATCGAAGGTATATCTTGAAAAATATGAATTTTAGGGTGAACAATATGCACTACAATTACAGAATTACAAAGGAAGCAAATCAATTTCCAATGAATTTACAGAAAATTCAGTAAAAGAACAATAGTCTTTTGGAGACAGTACCGTTTACCATCTTGTTTAGTCCATCAACATTAAAAGTGGCCATCGTGGTACCTAATGGCCGATTGTTTACCATCGTCAATGACTCAATGGAAGAACGATATGCAATGGTATAACGAGCTATTGACGATCGGAACGTTTTTTTTTTTTCGTTACGATAAAACATTGCATATATTATTAAAAATATTTGTATTAAGCCTCGGAACACACTAGCGTGACGAGTCGCACGAAAATGATGATTTCGTTTCGTTATCCAACTGCTAAACTACTTTTGCGACATGATTTTTTCTAAGACATAATTATGATATAAGAATTGGATGAATGTATTTTTAAAAACATATTTAGTAGTCCATTGAGTATCATCAGAAGAATAATTAAAAATTCAATATATTTGAGATTATATCTTATTGTTAGTTATGATCATAAATTCATAATTTTAGCCATTTGTACTTATTTAGAATGAATTGAAGCCCAAGGATTAGGTCGAACGAACACATAAACATATTATTAGCACAATTGACAACTGAAAAGACCAAGAGGTACAAGTGACTTTGCAGTAATTTCGAGAAAAGCGCGTTCAAAGTTGATCATGTATTAGGAGGAGGTCGAATGATTTGATGATATATCTTGGCACACGTTATGAATTCGTTTAAATGTCCTTTTGCCACCAAATAAATGAGCGTGCATAGAAGCGATTCCTGTGCATAATTAAATTTCGGCAAAAATGTCACTTGTACCCTTGGCCTTTTCAGTGAGTGTTGCATTGAGGTATCGATACATGTTAGAAGATAGAAACGAATTCCGACATCGTGCTGTTAATGCGAGTGAGTGGATGTTACATTGTGTTTTTTGGAGTGTTTCATGACGATTTTGAAAAATGTAATGAGTGTAAACCAGAGGAGAATAATTGTGGAGCTTCTTCATGCTCATGTGATTCTGGCGTGGTCGTTACCACGATAACTTTGTTGTAACTTCGACGGAAATATGCACAACGATTATCGTGTTTATGAAAAAAAAAAAAAGATTTTTACAGAACAAACAAGCGAGAATATCGTGAAAACCGTAAATAAAATATTATCTCAAAACCGTAATATTAATAATTTATTTCATATGCAATAAATATCGCAATTGAACGATATTTTAAGATACGTACGGAAATATGAATGCATTATTATTTCGAGTTTGAGAACATAACGTAATTATTTTAATGCACTTGTGTACGATTTTCATAATAGATTTAATTGAGGTTATTAGTTCAAATGAGTTGGTTAGAAATTAATTTGCATCTTTATGTAATTTTTTTGTTTTCTAAGAAAATAATACGTGTATGTAGGAAGTATGTAATATGCATATTGTAACTTATCGCATCATTATCGTGTTACGTAGATAACAAACAATATTTTTTTATTACAAATCTAAAAGTTTTGATATTATTTTCTTATAAAAACTCTTCAAAAATCTTTTTTAGATACTTATTTCATCATAAAGTGTCAAATATTAGATAATATTTTAATATCGGTTATTTATTTTATTTTATTTAAATGAAAATAATTCAAATAACACGATGTTCTTTTGTAAACAGAAAAGATTCATCGAACGTATGGACGTGGCGTTTTGCAAAATCACTCTCAATTGCATTTTAATTGCACCGCGTTTGTTTTTACATATCAATATTTCTACAACGATTAATTAGTTATACGTATTTAATTCGTTTCGAATAGTAAAAATATCCGCCAAAATCGTTCATAATGTACCGATTATTTTTGATTTTTACACGATGAAAGTTAAATTTGAATAAAAAATCAGCGATGTATAAAACCGATCTTATACATTTGCAATGAATGCGTTTATCATCGCAGTTGTCAATTTGCAATTCATTCGAAGTTTTGATTGATTATCTTTTATGGTTTTCATCAAGATTATCTACAAATCAAACGAATCTGAAGCTGAAAATATAATTTCAGGTAATTTTTAGATCATAATTTGTCGTACATATCAATTCTATTTAAAATACGATTTCACGCATTGACACATAACCTCCTCGCACTTCAACTTTAATAACTCGTAAAATATAATGCATTCGATGTACATAATCGTAAAAATTATAAAATCACGCACATCGTAAAAGTTCGCGACCGTGAAAATCGCAAGATAAAGCATTTTTGATCGTAAATGATCAAATTTTACATTTTTTATATTGTGTTACATTTTTTACATTATGACGTATGTATATTATATACATTTTTTTCATCAATTAATTTAGAAATTATATCACACTAGTTAATTTGTTAAAATAATATGCTTGAATTATTTGAATTTTCTAAATTTCACAATGTTTTAATGAAATTAAGAAAAAAAAGTACTTCATTAGTAGAAAATGCAGAATCACAGTGATGTACCGATTTGAAAGCAATCGTTAAAAAAGTGGGTCAATTGTGCAATTTATTACACATCTAAAGAATTGTAATTATTGTTAGATCATAATAGTGATTAATTTGCTCTTACTAATCGATTTGATTATGTTCATAATGAAAATTGGTTCAATACAATTTTAATGATTGTTTATACGCTGTGATTTTTTTTCAATCGATTTTTAGTTAAAATATTTCATTCATACGAAGTTTTTTCGTATCTGACATTGTAATTTCTTCCCAAATTAATGGTGATTTCATTCAAATTTGGATTCTGTGTATGAGAATATGCAGAGTATGAGAAAGTTCGACTTCGAAGTATTTTTGCTGACGACGAATATTATTTTTATACACGTGAGACAATTTCACTTTCACGAAAATCATTATGATAATATTATTATTTACGTGCACATAAGTTAAACTGAAATAAATTCGATAGAAATCGTTTTCATTGTGATGCGTTTGCATGCTCTAAACACACTGAACTCTCCTATACATAGATTCTCAACCTTTTTCGATAAAAAATCACACTCAAATATAGAAATATTTCTTTCGCGAATCCGACTAATTTAATATTATCAAATTGCACTTAGGTTTAAGTTGAAAACTTTTCACATCCTAGTAGTACGTGTATCGTCTGTTGAGAATCGCTGATTGTTCTATGCCATTTTACATTATGTACACATGTCGTACATTCAGTGAAAGTCAATAAAAAAATAAATAAGGCTTACTTTTATTACTGCGAATGTTTTAAATTTCAAAATCTATTGGCGTGTTTTATGCAGCATTAGTTTTTGCATGACGTTCATGTTACGTTGAATGAAAAGAAGAATTATGATGTATCATTGCATCATTTTGAATGATTCGAATGATTTCTTTCTAAAATGAACTCTCAGTGGTAATTATGATGATTAATCTCTACATTATAGATATGTATATTTGTAGATGGTAGTTCTATTTTTTTTTATATAATTTAAAATTTCGATAAAACAATGTTACAATAAAAGTATGCACCCATTTACCGGTCAGTGTATTCAGATTCAAGTATCATATTCTTACTATTGCATGCTCAAGGTGCATATAAATTCGCAAATGAAAAATTAAAATATATTTACGTAAACATTCGATATACTTCTGTCACACTAATCAATAGACGAGGGTCGACAAAAGTTTTGCAAAAAGCGTGCAAATCCAACTCTAAACGCTCGCTTTCACCGTATACAATTCGAAAGCCTTGAAAATATTCGAAATCCTGAAAAACAAGCAATATTCGCGATCATTCATGAAACTGAAACAACAACAAGAACGCCTTGAAATTCTAATAAACAAAATCGGAATATTCATATCTTTTCGAGAAAATAAAAACACGATCAATATCCACTGAAAATGTGAAAATGGCCCGCGTAAAAGCGTGACATGATCGAAAACTACAATTACAATTCTCATCTCACTGTAATTTATTTCGGAGAGAGATATCGTTGAATTATTTATCGGGCATATGAAACTCTTCTCGATTGTTGAATTAACGTTTCGTTATTAAAATACAGCACGGAATGTCGAAAATGTTGATAATTCGACGAGAAACTGCTTCGGTTTCCTCGTGTTTATCAGAGCATTGAAACTTTACACAGGAAATTAATTTCGATAGCGATTTAATAAAAATCATCAAATATTGTATTCGTTATTCGAAAATTATCTTCTTTAGATAACGGTAACTTAGCACACATCGGTTACGAATAATGTTTTAGATTTCGCAGCCGAATCGTAAACTATTTTCGCAACGATTATTATTGTCCGTTTGTAACGTTTTATTAGTTAATGTTTCGTTTCGATTTTCATTTAAGAATTTTTATTGTCTTATAGTTAGCGGAAATCATATTTGTTGTTATTTGTTTCCTTGTTTTAAGAATATTTTGAATTTCATTACATTTTCATCGTTTGCTCAACACAGTCGAAGTTTATGATCCATATAAATCTTAATTGTAGGTCGATCATGAAATAAATCAATAAAAAGTACAAACATTGTATTCAAAATCAGTTTAAATATATCAAATTTATGTTGTACTGTTTAACAAAATGTATGAATAATGAATATCTTAATCCTATCATAAGCCCAACCCAAATTAACCCACCGAGTGTCATATTTTCGACATCGTATAACCATCCAGAACTAAATATAATATTTATGTGCAGTTAAAAAAATCTAATGAATAATCAACTTAAAAATTTATAACTTTCACATATGATAGTCAATTACAATTGTGGTGCAATTACAACATTTTTCAATCAATTTCACCAATTTTCAATATATTAATCCTGCAACTGAAATATAACACCTCAACAAAACATAAGATAATCATAAGAAGCACACATGAAACGAGGTTCTAGATCGAATTCACAATCTATCTCCATTCCGTTGATACCCGACGTGCTTTATAAACTCGTGAGCGAAGGTTGCGCAGAAAAACAACAACCATCATCAATAATAAATAAATCGCTTCGGATTTTTTCTCCACATGCGATTTCCGTTAGGCTATCAATTTGTGAAGAATCAACGGACACCAGTCCCTGACCTCGACTCCTTTTCGTGCGATGTTAAATATTTAAGCACAACGAAAAAAGTTACGAATTTAAGGTCAAGTGTCCGTCGTGTACCGTTTTATGGGTCGACGAGGCTAATTTCTCGAAATTCCAGTTCACACGAGAATATCGAATGATTTAAACCCATTTTCACTATAATATAATGAGCGTTATGTGCATGCGTTTCGAACCGGTACTGAGAGTAGGAAAGTGCTCAGTTTTTAGATATGATATTAATATACATCGAATATTATTATTTGGTTTGATTACAAATTTGGTTCACATATTGTAATTTTTTTAAATTAACAGCTCAAATGTTCTTGTACGCAAATCAATCTCGAACGATCAACAATCATTCGCAAGAGCGTATAATTGTTTGGAGCAATTTAAACTGAACGATCGAAGCGAAGTCGTCTTATTAAATTCTCGTCAAGATTTTTTTTTCACTTATAAGGTTCGTACGACACTCGAGACTTTGCTCTAAGAGCGTACTTCACCATCCGATAGATCTATTGACTCGACACGCTCAATTGAATTGAAGTGTGGTCGTACGAAGATTTCGAACAGCACACTTATTATCGATTATGCTAATAATAAATAGAATTGTGGTTGTTTTCGAGTCGAGAATGTCATTTATGCATTCCACTTATTCACTATGCGGTGTCTTGCTTTTACCGCTATGCCAAAGTCGCTAAACAGTTGTACGTAATAGTTTTGCACGCTTATCAATTTTAATTATTAAATAGTTGATCGTATGGAAATTGTATTTGTGCTGGATGGTTATAATAACGATACGAAACTCGACCTGACTGACCTATCTCAATCTAATAGAACATGGAAAAAAACAGATATTTTTTAACTATTCTGATTTATTTTCGCACTTTAAAAAGTTTCAATATGAATTGTATATGATGCTTATTTAAATTACTTGGAGCACAGTGCAGAGAAGTACATATCTTGAAAAGGTATCTGATTGTTCCGAATTCTTAGAAAAAACTTAATCTAAAACCTAACTGACCTAACCTAAACTTTCGAGTACTGTGACGTTGACCTGAAATATTTTTCTTTATTTTGACCTAACCATTAGATATCATTTTATTTTATTGATAAGATTTTTGAATTAAAAGTATGCGGTTTTTTATTACAGATGTATTTAGCTGTTCTGGTCTGATTGTGAGTGATCGGTTTCAGGAGTTATAATATTGCATTTGTTTTTGGAACACTTTGTACATAAAATGAAATTTTCTTTTAAAGTCGTGTTTATGTTCGAAGTTTTCGTACAAAATACAGTCGATATTGCAATTTTCTCGTAGAAGACACGTCGATGAACTTTCTTCGAGAAAGCAATCCGCCCACACATGAAATGTATGCGAATTTCTACATTTCTTTCGCACGGCCCATAGGTCAAGTACATATCGTGCAAGTGAATACACTTGTACAAAAATGCACACTCGATAATGAGCATGCATTTAGTGTAAACATGAAAATAATACATGTTTCGGTCGAAAATAAACGAAAAGAAATCGAAGTATTTTTTTCCGTTCACAATTGAAAAATTGTAAGCACAAGTTTTCCATTTGAAGATTCAAGTAATAATTTTTACGCTTTATCGATTCGATGAATCAAATTAGTATTTCACTCGAAAATTCGTAAAAAATATTAAGCAGATGTTCATTTTTATTTAATTCTAAGTGAGTATGCATGCATACAATATTCGTTATCCTAAAACGGTTTGATTTAATTTTTGCAAAAAATGACTTGAATTGAAAATTTTTGACTCGAATCGGAAACTATTCATCTTGAAATGACGGAAAATGTGTGTAACGAAGGTCTTATGTTCGAAACCCCTGACTCCAGCCACTAGAGTTCAGCTCTGAGGTAATTTGTAGGTCAAGCGGTCGGCGCACACCCAAACAACTACCTGTTTCTGGTCTGAACGTACCCATTGTGCTAGATCGGATATTCACACGTCGAAAGTATAGTTTGATGTATCGATATATGCTCTTCTGGATCAGGATTGAGTGTTGGATGTGAGGGGCAATGGTCGATATCTTAGATCGCTTATGATCATAATCACACGCATTGAAATTTTCATTGTTTTTTATTTAATTCAGTCAATTTATATGTAGCTGTTGTTATTCGTATTGCCGTTGACTTTCTTATTCTAACGTTCGTATGTAGCTTTTACTCATTCTTTGTAAAAAAGCTAGATGTAAATGTCAGAGCGAAAAAAGTAACAGTAGCACGAATGGTAGCAGCTATATGTAGATCACCTATCAGATTTTTTTATTGCGTTCAAGTGGCGTTGCATTTTTGGTATTTATCGAAAATTTGTTCATAATTAGGAAATATACTCATAGCTTAAAAAAATTAAAAGTAAGCAGGTATAATTTTTGTTATGTTCTATTTGTTTTTAATTGAATTAAAATTTAATATCGTTGCAATTCGATTTAAATTAAATAATTTGAATGTTTCATTTATTGAGCGTCTTTTGTTTTCTTTCAGTATGTGGACTGATCGTATTATTGAGAGCTTATTCGAACCTTTCGAAGAACCAAATCACAACGTTAAAACCAATAGTAAGTAAAAAAATACACTCAATTTTCAATTTAAACACAAATAATATCAAAGGTTGACGTTAAAAATGCATTTTCTAGATGTTAAATTCCACAATGATCTTAAACATAATTCGACTAATTACGAGCCAACGTTCCCTAGAGTGCGACGAACTGTCAGTTACAGTAAGTTCAATACATCGCAAATGGATTATTAATTGCTTTGTGCTCAGATTTTTATTCGTTATTTTAGACGAAATACAACAGAACGATTTTCGATACAAAGCTCGATCGATGTGTGCAAATCAAAACGGTATGTTGAATGCAAATATGAATGATCGAAATCTGAAAATTTGAAAAAAAAATGAATCTTATTGTTTGAAAAATTTAATTTTATTTAGTACACTCCGCATATATTGATTTTTCAAATGACGTTGCTCCAATGCCATTGAACCAATCTCTTCATTTACCTCGAAAAATATTTAATAGTAAGTTTTACAAATAAGTATTATATTTAAGCTAATCTTATTAAAAAAACTTATTATGATCATTACAGAACACACAGAAGATATCGAATCAAATTATCAAGACCAAAATCACAACTGGCCGATTACAATTCATCAACCACAATTTCCTAACTACAGTAAGTAAACCACACGAAAAATATTCATTCACGAATTCACAATTATAATATACATAATTTTAGTACAATCACCGAATTATGATTTCACTGAAGATTCGTTTGAACCACTTCACACGACTCGAAGGAATACAATCAAAAGAAACAACAGAAAAACCAAAATCAATTCTCAAGTACGTATTCACAGTACAATTATATTATGTAGGACATTGCTCATTGTTCGCTCAACTTTCGCGTATGATCTAATTTAATTGACTCCCTTCTCATTATTCGAAAATACGTTCATAATAATTATCCGATTACTTAATAAATACGATAAACATTCACGAAATTGATATTGAATTTTCATCGAACGGATTCGACGCCGAAATTATATTATCTAATTAGCAATCTGTCAAATTGAATTATTCATTTCGCACGGGCAATATTATGATGAAATTCTGAGGAAAATTCATTTTATGAATTTAGCACGTATCTGTCTCAGATGAAGCGTTCGAAGAATGCTAAGCTGTCGTATAATATTATGGTACAAGAGGTACACATATTCTTATGCGTTGTGCATTTAAATTCCGCACATGAGCGTACATTGTCTACATGGCTCCGAACACAAAATCGGATGCAAATGGGTTAATGGCGATTTCGACTAATCGACCGTGCTTTTCGATCTTTGTGAAACGTTCTGACACCTGCAAAGTGTCAAAACGAGATATAATTGATAAATTCGTGTTTTGTGCTGTTAGAATGTAGCCAACGCTCTAATGAAATGATCTAGCGAATGTGTCGATTGTGAAAAAAAAACGACATGTTGCTTACTTTCGAGAATGTTTCATTTAAAAAATAAATGAAAATTTTCAGAATGATTTTAAATTTTGACAGTAGAATAAAAAAACAGATTTTTTTCTTAGTCTAACGATATTCAACACTTATGAAAAGAAAATTCCTGAAATATCTCATATAGCACATCAAAATTTTTTAATTTTTTTTAGATGTGATTCTCTTTTAAGGCATCCTGAAAACATATTCAATTCATAAATTTTAAAATATGACAAAGGTAAACGATAAACAGACTACAACATTGATCCCAGCACAGTTTTGCACGAATGCATGTACATTTCATATGAGTGGTCGATGTGAATACACTTGAATAATCTCCGGTTGCTCAATAAACTGCAAGAACAACCTTTTTAAGTATTGTTTCGAAATATTAACGCGTCTTTCGAAAGCGCTTGCAAAAAAAGTCGTCTTTTATATCTTTATTTGTACGAGAGCTGCGGTATTTTGTGAACAGTGTCACTTTTTGGATTCCACTTCCTCCTTTTGCGGTGGAAACCTTTTGAATTCCGATTCTCGACGGAATTCGTGTCGCTTCGCTGATCGATTTGATGTCATCGATTGTTTCGTTTTCATTTTGAAAATGGAAGAAATTAAAATTGATTTTCTCTGATCTGCTAGACTATTGGGCTACGTTTATACAGGACTGTATGGTCTGTATAGTACTCTATCCATCAATCAATCCTGCTCTGTTTCATTTCGATTGAAATTTGTCAAATTGGAAAACTTTACTTTGAAAAATTTTGCTTTGAGGAAAGAAAAATGTTCGATTAATACTTGGGAACCCGGAAAAACTTATATGACGTATCGAGACACCGGAAAATGCGTATGATGAATGTGCAACCACGTTTGCCACTCATGCTTAGTTCTATACATCTCATTTTCTTATAAATAAGGCATGAAATATTTAAATAAGCCTTTGTTTCTTTGTATTCTGCGAAATTTGTAAAAATATAAATGAACGTTTCACACTTGTCAACAATCACACGAGGGAAACTTAATAACCATATCTAGCTTTCAAACACGAATCGTTTCATTGTATATTAATAAAAATGTTGATAAACATGATTTATTCTTTCAAAATATTAAATTTTTAATTGAAAACTTCTATAATGAATTTTTTTCTTTCAATAAATAAAAAAAAAGTTCATAATTAAGTGCATTTATGCAAGCGGTCGCGTTGCACTTCACGATGCATCGCTCCCCAAAGGAATGAAAGATTCCATCAGCATCTCATCATCATCTTCATCATCATCATTATCGTCTTCGTTAATGCTGTTGACGTTCGTACGAAACTCGAATTCGAGGAAGTTCCGCACTTTAACCGGTCGTTACGCAAATAAAGGATCGGACATTTGCTTTTTACGCAACGAAAGTGTGTATTATTTTTTTAAGCTTTTAAGTGGAAAATTGCCACGTCTGAAGCCTTCGGATTTTCCGAATTGCGAAAATTCGCAAGCGAAAGGATCTTCATATCCGCTGCTTATTTTTTAAAATGTAAGCTTTATAAAAAAAGCTCAATTTTCAACAATCTAAATTTTGTTCTTGTAAAATATTCGTTCATAACGTTTTTTTATCGGTATAGCAATTATCTGATTTCATGCATCATATTATGTTCATATAGTGAAACCGCATAAAGGATTCAAATGTTTTTTTACACATATTTTTGATTCAATGTGGCTTATTATCTTTAATTTGAAGATGTTTTCATGATATACAAATTCTCAAGGGCAACAAGGTCAAATTTAGTCACGAAAAAATATTACTAACATCAACAAATTAATCATAGGACACGTCTTTTAACATGTCCTTAATAAAAGTAAATTTTAATTTTGATTTCAAACAAGCACAAATTTAATTTTTATCGCTTCGAAGCTGTGATTAATAGCTTAATTATTCGCTGAATATTGACATATCACATAACGCATTGTTATAAGAAGCAATGTTCGATGCGAAAGCGTAGTAAGCGAAGGTCGTACATCGACACCATATTCAAAGTCTTCTTAACTTAATGTAATTAATTGGCAGCTGTCAAATTCTATAATGGTATGTAGCTTAGGAATTAGCAGTTAAATTTTATATACACGTTTGTACCTCACGTTCGACTCGAGGCTGGAAAAATTGATACCGTGTAACGAGAATGATAGTTGCGTTTCGTTTGTGGAACAATATTGTAATAACTCACGTTTTTCGAATTTTTATCATTTATAAAGGTTTCGGTTGAGTGGTGTTTTTAATTAAGTTGAAAATACATGAAAACTTTCCTTAAAATGTACTTAAGAGATATTTTTTTATCAAACCTTATGGGTCATTCATACGACATTGTTTTGTATGTCAATGCGCTATAATTTAATACATTCTAAAGTAAATATGTTATCAAGCACGTAAGGTTCCAACCTCTAAATATATAATAATTACTTATATTAATAACAATATAATAAATACATCAAAACAACAATTAACACCGCAATATTTCCATAGAATCAAGTGCGTATATCGCACACGCGACGATTCATTTGACACATCAATGTCGACCGTGACTTTTCTCCTCCATTATTAAAATTCCATCGTCTATCTCCTCCGGTGAGGATTTAGTACAATCTTCACAATTTGGTCCTCTTTACACGTGAAAATTCGGAAAATCTCGTGAAAAATGCTGATCACGTCTCGAGGCGCTCGAGACGCACTGTCATTAACGTGAAATGTATAATACGTAGAGTCGCGTGAAAACGTGACATTGACCTATATATTTATACATGTATATGTTTAAAAAATTATGTTGGTTTTTGTGTTAGTCTCGTATGTGTCGAAGATCATCGAAATTTTCCTAATTTGGTTATTTTGTTTGAATCGAGATCGTGTATCTTTGAGTTTTATTTTGTGATTTATATTTAACGTCTGAACTTCGATAAAGAAAGATTCGATTGAAAAGTAAATTCACGTTGATCGATGATTATTTAATTTCGTAATTTCTCATAAATAAATCACCGTAGGTATTTAGCTACTGGAAAGGATCGTGTTTAAAATTCAATGATCGACCGTAATTTTATTTATACGGAAAACATTTTTTTTTTATTTATGCCTATTTTAATTTTGTAATGATGACTAAAAATATACATATTTCCTACATTGAATTTAATAATTTCTGTTGGACATCAAATATTTTCCATTTTAAATTCAATAACTTACATTGAAATATTGCAAGATAACAACTGAATGGAAATGGAAAACAATTGACTTGAAATAGAAAATCTGCATATTATTAGATATAAAATTTAAATAACTCATTTATTAAAAATTTATAATGCATTTAATTTATTTTCAACGCTGTTTGAATATCTGAAAAGTGTGTTATACGAGAATGTACGAAAACGAAACCGAAGTCATTGATTGGCTTGTTTGCAAATTATGTCTTAGAAAGCGTCTCGATTAACTAGTTTGAATTATGTTTAAGTTTTCTAATCGAATCAGATTATTTCAAATAACTTAACGATATTTATAATCACATCGCTATTCAGTGTAACAAATCAAATACGTGAAAAATCTCAAAAACACGTTTTTTGCATTAACCAGCGGAATCTTTTGACGTCGTTTTTTCATCTCATCGCTTGTTTGTTCATAATATTTGAAAAAACTATAAACATTTCAATTTTCACCATATCATATTAACCTTATTTTCTCTTGACGAATTCATAGAAACAAAAGCGGTCTACATATTGGAACTTAACCCAAATTTTCTCGAATTCTCATACGCGCGAAGAAAAGAAAATCGTTACAGAAAAACAAACATTTTAATTAAGACCACATTTCGAATATGAATGTGTATGCATAGCAATTATGACTGCGTACATACAATAATATCGTATTAGAGATACGTATCTCGTGCGAACTGTCATGAAAGTGCGGTTATACAATGGTTATGATCTGTATTATATCATTTGTATTCCATTGTGCACCTAATTGATGCTAGTTCGGATTCGAAGTGAGAATGTCGACCGACTGGCACTGTTATATAGCGATAGCCTGATTTATAATCAATAAGTTCCGCGAAAATCTGTGTAGACCGAAATTGCATAAAATAAGTGTATATGAAAGCTTAAAATTGGTTTCAAAGAAGAAGGAAAACGAGGAAATTGAGATATTAAATTTTTGCTACATAGGAAGTTTAGTTTGAGAAATTTATTTGAAATATCAAATACTTTCAAGATAGCTTTGCAAATTTAAAATATTAAAGAAAAGAAATATTTAACTTGACCACATCGAGGTGAAACTGTGTAAATCGGAGGATTAGTGCACTTCAGTTCCAGCAATGAACGAAAATTCGTTTCCTATACGAAAAATATGGACGCTCTTTCATAGAAACAGTTGAAACAATTTGTGTGTAAACGAGCGTGAAAATTGACCTAAAATTTTCAGCCGATAGTTATGCATTGTTGAAACTTTCACGGCTCATTTTGTTGCTAAATTCGATTGGAAATTTATTGAATCGTTATTGGTTTGTTTAAAAATAACCGGCACTTCGATTCTGTCATAAGGAAGCTACAACACGATCATCTGGATAATACAATCGTCACAATTAGACTTTGTTACGTTGTTTCTTATATGGAAAACGGCCGTTGGATTTTCTTCATTGCATATGCGTCGAATGTACGTGACCGATATTGCCAAACTGTGGCGCGTGCTCGGAAAATTTATTCTAAATGATAAAATCAAGTATTTGAATCATATCAATTATTAAATCGTCTTATTTATTCAAAATACTTAGGACAAATATAACTTATTTATTACCATATAAATTGAGTCGTTTATGTTAAATATTTAATTACAATTTTATATCTTTTCGCAATCGATTCGATTTCAAACCTATAAAAATCCAAATTGCTTGAATTTTATTATATAATTATATATTTTTCACTTGCAAGGTCTTCGAATGCCTGCTTTCGATCGATTGCCAAACATATAAATCCGAGTAAGTGTTTCAGAATATCGATTAGGTATGCATGGAGGCTCTTCTGCTTCACCAACTAGGACACCCATTACTTAATACACAGAATAAGGTTCGCTTTTAGCCACAGATAAAAAAAAAACGCATTAGAAACTTAAAAACAACGTCTAGATTCCCCCGAGAAGCTGTATTATTTTCTCAAGGGCTGATAGAGTTGCAATTTATCTATTTCGTGGAAGAGATTCGAAGGTGCATTTCAGGTATCTTCGAATCGAACCAGAAAAACCTTTTAGCGTCGTGTTTCACACACACACTTATTCAGTCTTTTCGACTATAATGGATTCTAAAAAAATCTATGCATTTATGCACTTTCGGATAATGGCAGGTCGGATTCACGTACGTCGAGTTCAAAAGAACTATAAATTCAGTGAATCGTTTACCTGATATGGTCAAAGTCACATGTTCGACCAAACAGTGATGTCATGTATGGTTTATATTCGTGGTTTAGTTCACAGGGACGTAATTTTGCTCCCCATTTTTCCAAAAACAGATTTCCGATGAGTTATTCATTTTTATTTTATCTTTTTCACCTGTGGAACATTTTAAATGCACGGTTATCTCATTGACTGTTAAGAAATTTTATGTTGCTCAAAAATTCGAAAAACAAATGTGAAATCTTAGGATTTTAATAATAACGAATGAATTTGGTAAAATCTCTTCGTTTTGGCTAGAAAGATAGTTCATTCTAATTATATTATATAAATAGAAAAATAATCAGTTTGGTTGGATTAGATTAGTGCATTCGTTTGCTTTCATTTTATTTATTTCATATTGATTGAACTTGTGTGATTTTATAAAAAAAAATAGCTTTCTGCGGTATTTTTTGTATTTAAGTCAAGTGTATGTCCCTAATTAGAAAAAGTCAAAATGGCGCTTCTGCACAAATTTTGTGGTCAGTCGAATAATTTTAAATTTATAACATAATATTGTTATATTAGATAGTCATAACATCTCAATCATAATTCGATAGCAAACGTGCAGTTTTTTATTTTCACTCAAAATGAAAATATTAGATTTTTTATTTATCATATTGAGAAATTTTCACCGTTCACTTTTGAAATTTCGAGTGCTTCTTAATTATAAAAACTTATTCACTTTTACTCCTGCACATAACTGATTCACGTGATATTCGAAATTTGCTAATTTCCACTATTTTTCTCTAAAAAAAAATACTATGTTTACTGACCTTTCGAGTTATCGGTTCGTTTTCACGTAAGCACCGAGAGATAAGTTTCGACAAAAATACAAATTGTATTGTCAACTTTTCAGAAGAAACGCATTATCTTGTTATCTGACGGAAATATAGCACATTTCCCTTTCGGCTGTCGTTAAACATTTTTTTCCAGACTAATTGGACTTCCAAAATTTGGTTATCTTCGGGAAAGACGCAGCTAATTTCATTATCGCACTTCGAAGTGCATTAAGTCGTTAAAAAGTTGCATAGTCTAAGTTTCGATATTTCTTCTGGGAATTTTTAAGTATTTTCACATTCCTAACAATAAGTGAGACGTTCTAGTCTTTTTCAATTTTGTTCCATTTAATACATAATATTATTCTGTATGTAGATTATAGATCAACTCGAGCAATAACAAAACCACATACTTTTATTTTATACAATACATACATATGTATTATTTTCATATAAGATAAGATTAAACGAATGCACTCGTGAACTTTACTGTCGATTTACGCAGTTTTCTCAACATGTTAAATCACATACGAACCGAGAACATATGTTCAAGTATGTATTATTTACAAAATTATCGATTTACAAGTTCTGATCTTTTCGAATGTCGAAATAAACCACAATCTCGGCACCGCTAATGACAAATTGCATAAAATCGTTTCACATACAATGAAATAAGTAATCCAATATTGACAAATGACCCAAAGATCTTCTTTTTTCATATTGTTCCACAAAAATGACGTGCTATATAAATCCAAGTTATACGAAATTATTTCTTTACTACATTTATTCTAGTTTTTTAAATTTTGGCTTTGTGTATTTTTTCATTAGTAAATATGAAAAATAATCAAAATTTAGTGCCTATCAACTATTTTAACAATGATTGAAAATTCCCATGGAAAAAAATGAAAATTAATTTATTGCTGCACGAAACTGCGCAATATGAGGTCCAATTACATATATCTAAAGTAGATCTAATTGTAAGATGGCAATTATGAGATTTATAATGCAGTATTCAGATCTTTTGCATATTTAGTTCTTCAATCGAGTAAAATCAGCAGTCATATCTTTATAAAATAATAAATTTCAATTTTTAAAAGCTGATATTATCTGAGCGATATTGCAAACATTCAAGAAAAACTTGTTACGATTACGTATTTTTCAACATAAATTTATCACACTACGGCTTTAGGGTTGACTTTTTCACTAACCATAACTAAACTAATACTTACGATTAAACTAAACTATAACTTATCCAGTGTTTTTTTCTATAGGATCGCAAACACACTTTAACAGCTGTCAAACTCGATAGAAAAAAAACGATTGCTAAGTTATAGTTAAGTTCAGTGAAATAATCGCTCTTAAAAAATAGTTTATTTATGAATATAGAAAAGATCGGCCCTTAACATTGTAGAATCGGCATAAATTCGTCATCGTCGTCCTTTAACAGCAACCGAATTGCACCGCCACAAGAAGTCGAACGTGTGCCGAAGAAACACACGTAGGTTCAGTATGGACTGCAATGGTGATTGCTCGTCGATCGATCTTGACATAGTTTTTTTTTCTCTGTTGCGTTCAACAGTTCGGTTTTGCCGACTGCAATTACTGACCACTTCAGATGACCGTGTATCTGTCTTATTATATGTATGTCGTGGATGCTGATGATGATCGTGGACGACGGTTCGGCGTTTGGACGCTGGTGTTGTGTTGTGGCTCTTTGGGAGATGATTTGAATTTTGGTTCATTGATTTTATCGAAATTCAGTGTATTGACTCCAAATTGTAAGGAAAAATTAAATTGTTGCATCGGAAATTTTCTGGGTATTGCTCGTCAAAGTGGACGAATAAAAAAAATGAGTTGAATTCTCATTTTTTACAATTGTTTTAATAAATTCGTTGATAGAGTTTTCTTGTCAGATAAATATTCGATATTGATTTGATTAATGATAAGTTTAAAAATATGTTGCCAATTTTAAATGTATTCATTGGATTTGTCGGACATGTTCTTTTATATGTTTTTTTACATATTGTTGAATATCATTCATAGATTTATATTAGAAAAAAATATATTTGTGTAAGGAGGCGAAGGATTTATATTTTTTACTATTCTCATGATTGACGCGCAAGAGTGGATCAAATCGAATCAATGAACGAAAATATATTTAATGATCATATTGTACGTGGATAGAAAGAAAACTCGATTTGAAATATCATACGTCGTATTTCAAGTTTTTTCAGTCGAACACGTTTAAACACACAATTTGAACGAACGAAAAATGTTCTGTCGATATTTACGTTAACTCATGTTTTGTGCGAATGGTACAAAAAAATAACTTGTGGATATTGGAACAAGATGACATTCCCGACGAATACGAATAAGAATTTTCGCACAATTGACTATTTATCCATAGCGTGTGTACAAAACATCGTACGCTTACATCACACAAAGATGAGACATTGAAATTACCGAAAAGCGTTTGCGAAAATCTATCTGTATGTTAATTCGAAAGACAAACGGATCGACAAAAACACTTCGAAGAATCTGAACCGGAATTTCCGCAAGAACCTTCTGGCTGCTTCAAGTGGGTCACACATACATCGAATGTATGAGCTTCGGTGAAATTTCCAGGCTGAAAGCGAACGTGCAACTTTTGATGAAAAGTGGATGCTTCTAGATTGATTTTTTTAATCAAACGAGAAACTAGTCACCTGACAGTTCAGAGCACTTAAGTACTTATCAGATCGACCAAAAGCACAATAAGTTACCTTCTAAAACCAAGATATGTCACCTAAGTCAAAGACAAAACGACACGTTTCTTTCACGAGGATCAATCAGCACTGCATCACGAAGACACTGATCCAGACTCATCAGACACAATCGCTTATACCGCTACACTACAACAGCTGGAGTGCTCGTAACAGCTCGTCATCATCATCGTCACAGAATCCGCATACGAATCTCGTAAAAACTGGAAACGGAACGGCAACTTTCTCGATTCGAAGACATGGCGACAAAGTCCGTGACCGGTTATCCATACCGAAAGTATGGAGAATCGATCAGCACTTTGCGGCAGCTAGGAAATCGAAGCTGCAACCGGTACCGTTAACGATTCGATCGATTTTCGTGTCATTGTGTTATCGAATTTATGTCATGGTGTTCGAGACGATTCTTCGGTTTGATCGATCGATCGATTAATTGCCTTTGAGGCGATTCGTCGAGTGGTTTTCGAAGTTTGTCTAATTGGATAATTACCGGAACTGTACATGCAGGTGCTGTGGACGATGCGTTTTTGTTATGTAAGCAAAGGTTCTAAGAAATGGGCTTGTTTGGTTTCGATTTTGTCGATTCATGTGAGTGTTGATGGAATCGATCGGTATTCATCGAAATTATATGGTCGTTGGATAATTTTCTCGGATGAATTATCGTGAGCTTTTCCGCGTTTGTATTTTTATGTGATTAATATTTATGTCATATTATCTTTCTATAGTTGGCTAATTGATAAAAATATAATTATAATCGTAGTTTTCACAACAGTTTTGAATCCTTGGCCTGTGGCGTTTGACCCAAATCGAAAATTATCAAGTTCCTTATGATACACATATGGAATATTATCGAAATGATTAATTCCTCATTTTCAACATTTCTACGATTATTATGCATTTTTAACAAAAAAATACCATCGTATAAGTCCTATTTTTCCCTCACATGTAATATCTGTAACATTATGAAACGCGAGCAAAGTTTTGCATTGACGCAACATTTGTACCGAAAAGTGAACACAAATCGATTCATAAATCATTCGATGACGCTAATTAATACCGATTTTTAATAAAAAAGTAAACCTCATTTAATCAGCAACCGATCACTTTCGCTTTAACTAGTTCACTAACGCAGTTTTAATTTATCCGTTGATTTTTCTCATGATGCGTGATCCATATTGAGTGCAGTGAATAATATTCATTACAAAAGTTGCACTTTTGTACATCCTTCGTTTCGTAAAATTTTTTTTATATCATCAAAATCACTAATTGGATCCATCGATAATATTCAATTCAATTTATTTAATGTACTATTAGAGTTTTGTACTAGTAATTTTAACCAATTATGTCGAAAAAACTCGATTTGAATTTATTTATTTTAAACTATATTATACAAAATATATTGTCAGATAAAGATTTCACTGTATAATTGATAAATCATATAAAAATTTAATAACAATGAGTCAAGTTTTTATGTAGATTCGTTCATGCACCAAAGCTGTGTGTTCTCGGCAATTATCTCGCACTTACGGAAATATTTAAATAGATAAAGTTTTATTTGAAAAAATAATAATAACGATATGTGTTCTTTAGTAGACCGATTTGTTTGAAATGTGGCTATATTGTAATATGTTATTATAGAGAAATCCGAAGTTCGTTTCCCGTTCTCGAGGTGACTTGCGTGTTTATAAGTAGAAACTGGTGCGATCGAGCGTATAGAGAATTTTCATGAAAATCGTGTGTGTGTATGTTCATTACGCAATTCTGAAAACGTCCAATATGGAAAATTCGATTTCTAAAATCTGCGAAAAAAAACATATATCATACATGTATGAACAGTCTCGATTTTGCAGAAGGTGTTCGTACGCGAATGCGTTTGCCGTATGTTGCGATATACGCACCAGTTTGTTTCACTTTAAAGGAAAGTGGCTTATAAACGAAGACGAGATGACTCATTTCGTTCGAATCGAAGCAATCTGTGGCCGGAGGCTGTCTTTCGTTTAATTTGTCTACGAAATTCACAAAAAAAAATATATATTAGTCGTTGATATATCGAATTTCTAGGAAAATGTCCGTTGCTCGTTTGCGCGTTACTTTTCGATTTTCACTCTTGCTAACGTCCGGTGTGTTAACAATTATAAAATGTGCCTACTCGAAGGTTGTGCAATGGAAACTCGATGATGTTTGCTGCAATCGTCTGTCTGTGCGAGAATGTTTGTTTTCGATTAGGATTAAAGTAGCTTCTTTGCTCGGGCAGAGACTGCTATAATATGACGTCATGTACATAAAAATGGGTTAAAATAAGTTATTTTATAGTTTTATTTTGTTTTAATTAGTATAAAGATGTAACTTCATGGTGTGATTGATTGTAGAGGCTATTTTTTCACTTAGGTGATCATTCGACATGTGAATCATCTTCAACTGTCTTCGACCTCCAGTTGGTGTATGTAATGTTTGTGTATAATCGGGTTTATCTATATCTGTATAAATAAATAAACAAACTAGTAGTAGTCTAGTTTTATCTTTTCATATTATAGATTTCCATTGAAAATAGACTCTTCGTAGAATGTCGATTTTTGCGTGTGAATCGCACCTCATATTCTAGATAGGGCCTGTGTAAATGAAACCTCAGTCGAAAAATATCGATGCTTCATTAAAAATACATCCACATAGAGCCAAATCGATTCGAATGCCTCAAAGCACAAATTCGTTGATGTAATTTTTTCGATTAAATGTAAGTACCTTTTTGATTATGATCGGTGTTAATCGGCAGTCGTTACACCGGAAGATCAAAGTGTCTTCTTGCTCAACGCTTTTTCTGAACGTTACGACACCAAACGACCTTTCTTTCACAAATTTCTATCGACTTTCACCGAAAGTCGAGTGTGAACTTTGCATATGAATATTATACGGTCGTGACATAAGGTGCAAAAGATCCATGTGTGAACCGAGTTCCGTTCATCGCCAATTTGCGATCCAAGTTCACGGCGAGATCACAACAGCCTCTTCTGCGGACGTTCACTCCCACCATACGAAAAAAATATGTTTCGAAGATTTTTTTTCTAGTCTTACGTAAAAAATAAGCCGGTAGATGTATCACGATTTTCGTATATTGTCGTCGCTAATCGATCGGAGGTCGACGAATATCGATACCCTTCGTACATTGTGCATAGCTATTTTAACCATGGCCCATTTGCTAATTTCGTTTAAGGCGTCTCATTACAATTCAGTCCTAAACAGTAAAAGAATTTACTATTTTAATGTTATGGTTGATTTCGAATCGATTATTTATATGCAAATTTTGTGAATGAATCTTCTGTATTATTGAATGCGAGTGGAATTCATTTTCGATCAAATGAGAATTGTCGTCGTATCTTCGATTATCATCTCATACACATATATTATATTTTTTCCTGCGTGTTTCTGTGTGTCTATCTATCTGTATGCTTGTATGTTCTTGTATTGTATTAATTTGAAAAAATGAATAATTACAAGTTGCTGTTATTGGATATGTGTCGGCGTTGTGATACTGAGCGTGGCCGAAAGTACCGTTCATCTTCATTCTTGAAAATGTGCCACCAGGTCGTAACATAGTCATGGAGTTGAGTATCTTTCGATGTGAAAAAATTAGATCAGGGATGATTTTTTTATAATGTTTACAATCCTCGAATCTAGAAAGTTTTGTTGAGTTAGATCAGTTCTTAACTTATACTCTCTCAAGTAATCTGATGAAATTGTTATGCAAATTGTATCTGCACATTTGAAAGCAGTCTGCAAATTCTGTTTGATCGTTTTAATTAGAAAGGCGTATTTTGTTTTTGTTGACAAAATCGTTTTTATTTGCAATCACTCGACACGAACTTAACGACCAATTGAATATTAGAATTATGCAATGAAAAAATTCTAACGCACATATGATTCAACTGTCCAATTCGATTCTCTACGAAAACAAGTTCAATAACGGTTCAACTCTGCGATCGGTGACATTGGAAAACTTGTCCACTTGAGCTTAAAATCGTCCACATTGAAAAGAACACCTTTACCTGATTTTAGGATGTTCAGCACAGGTAAGTCTACGTTTTGTATTATGAAAAAAAAATACAGGTATAAAAGTGCAAGTTTCGCAAACTTCTATGGATACACATGAAAAAAGTGCTTGCTTTGAAGGTGTGCAGTGTTTGAATAGGAACGAGGACGATATTCTGTAAACATCCTAAATTTGTTCTGATAATTTGAAATTTGCCGAAAATATTAACAAGTTCATTGCTGCACCTGTATCTTAGTCATGGACTGACTTTCAAATTTGCATCGAAATATTTAATTATATTACTCAAGTAATCATTATAGTGAAAGGACATTTAAAAGTGTAGCACACAAGTACGTATACTTCCGTCTTTGAATATTCGATAAGTACGTATGGAATAGTGAACTGAAACTGCTTATCCAAGGCAAACTCCTTCGAATCGATAAAAAATCACATTGGTTTTGGTCAAATTCTAGATCACATAAAGAAACATTGAAAAATCGATCGATCAAATCAATATCGACCAGTGGCGTTATTTGGGGGAAAGAGAAAAGAAGGGGCTGCTGAAACTTATTATGAAGATTTTCAGAAATGATTAAAAAAAATCACTTTTGGCGTTGTTTTTAATATTAAACGTTTATCAAAATGTAAATAAGTGAATCATCATTTTTGTCAATTCCTAAAAGGATTCTTTGAGAATGTAGCTCACCGATATATAAATTCGGTCAACATACTCGTTTTCGAATCGTCCGTTATATCTCGTTGAGTTTTTCTCGATGTGCAAACGGCGACGAATTTTTATTATAAGTCGACATACTTTTATCGAAAAAACCGTAAGATATTGTCGCATTATATTGAATTGATCTGCTAATGCGTTCCTCATTGACGGTTTTTTTCCGTGAATCTTCCTAGGTTCGAAACGCGTTTCCTGGTCTATGTTGAGTTTTGGTTCAATTATTTCGAGTTCGAATATTAAAATGTGGGTTGAGATCACCTTTGCGTTCAATTTATTCAACGATTAAATAATAGGAAGTGTTGCGTCGAAAAATCGCTTGCAATAGTCGGTACGTGTCAATTGTTTATGTAAGATTCTCTAATCTACATAATATGAGCAAATCATAAGAAAATTGGACGTGTGATTTATGAGAGATTCGTTGATATGCTTTGGAACAATAGATTGTTTCTTAATCGCAAGGATTTTTTTTTTGTATAAAATACAATAAGATCCCGATTAAATACTGATGCAAATTGAAATAACATTAACTGATCGTGAGTGCTGAACACATCGGTGGATTACCATGCTAGAGAAATTGAGTTTGACACGTTAGGTTAAAATTATTTTTTTGAACGTTTGAATTTGACACAAATCTAACACAAATAAAAAGCAATTGTTATTTGTGTAATAATTTTCCGAATTTAAAATAAAAATCTAAAATCAGTTGTGTATTACTGCATAACCGCTTCATAACAGTGCGAAATCTACGTGCTTGTGTATTATGGAACTAGTGAATTCCGTTATTGGCAAATCGAGATTTCTCAGATACACATACAGGTATGAAATATAAAATTACATACACAAATATATATATAATCCAATATGGCGGTCGTTTCGGTCATCCTCCATCGGCCGACTTCACCTCGTTTTTCAGAAAAGATGAATTATTAAGCGTTCTTCAAATGCTAATATCGCACATGTACGGTTTGTCGAGCGTGAAAATTAGCGCGAAAGGCTAAATTTTTGAAAGACGCATCCAAAAACACACATAAATAATATATGCATTTCAATTAGCGATTCGTTAGAAATTTAACCGAAGCGAAATCGACCGATCGACAGTGCGAAGATAACGAAATCGCATTTGATTCAATGTTGCAATTTTCACTTTCGTCTCGTCATCGGACGAAAGTTTTCTATAATTAAGTGTAATTGAAAGACTTTTATTAAATCTCCGTTCTTAATATTGTTTAGCATTGACACGTCCGTATAAATATACGGCGATGACATATCGGAGTTTTCATTATTCGCTATTCTTCGTCATAAAGTGCAACAACTGTCTTTATTATCTTCTGTTTATTTATACGCAATTATCATACAATACTCTTTGTACTTATTAAAGCACATTTGATAATTTGCGTAAAAAATTGAATCTTCTCTGAGAAAATGCAATCAATTGACAAATTGGAGCTATTGTGGTAATTTAGCTCAAATCTAATTCCAGTTCAATACGAGTCTTAACCCAATCAAAATTTTTCGACCTTACTCATTTCAAATTACATTCACATATGTATGTACATATATTGACATATATTTTCCTGTATATTATTGTGGTTGGATTAGATTTTAGGTGAGATGAAGTTAGGTTATGTCGAATGTAGGGCTGAAAATTTTCTCCACGTGTATCCACATTTTTTCATGCATATTATTTAACACAAAGAATCGAGATAATTCGTTCAGATTTATATTTAGCGGAATCCACAATGCATTCGAATAATTTTCTTTGTGTTTTGAAAGTGCGCTCGATGTCATTAAACTCGTTAGAACTGTTTACATTCGAGTTGATCATAAATTGAATTAATGCATATTAAACGAAGTTCAATTGATACGAAATCACTCTAGATTTGATGGTTCTTAAATAAGACTTGCCATCTTATGAACTTATTTGAAAAAGTGCACAAAACTCTTTGAATTATAACTATTATTATGTTTATTGGTAGATGTTTTACACGAATTCGCAATTGTGACATTCAACTCGAGTTTATCTCTCGAATGACCCATAGTTGAGAAAACGTACATATAAGTATTTGTTTTGAGATATAGGGTGGCTCATTGAGTTGTACACTTTACATGTACATTTGTACATTTTTGTACCAAATTTAACATAATCATTATCTGTGGATATTTCAAAACTTCATAAGAAACTAATGTAATGTAACGATCAAAAAGAAAATCGATACGATAACAACTGGGTATTGTATGATCTGTATATTGTTATAGTACGATCAAATTGAATTTTATACATAACAGCACTGATCTATGTGTATATCTGTGACTATTGATGCTAAATGAGCATCATATCAATTTGTTGTTAAAAGAAATTGCATTTGATCACACAATATGGAAATATATGTAACTATTATAAGTACATAATACACCGAATTGATATTTATGGCGGAAAATATTCGATAATCAACAGGCTTTATACTCAAATGCATATAATAATGATACCTTATTGTTTCGCATAGAAATCTAAATTTCGAAATTGCAAAAGGCTACATTATGAATTTCATAGATTATTACTTGCCAGTTTTCATTTATGAAAAATGAAATGTTATATTGAAATCTAGCTTTGGTGATACATAGGTCACTTTATATTATTCTAAATTCATATATTCGTAGTTGTACTCTCTATTATGATAATGATGTAAGTCAAATTTTAAAAATTTAGAAACATTAACAGAATTATTTCAACGTGTTTCTTTATATTTTTAACGGTACGCCGAACAAAGTAAAACGCAAAACATCTTATGTCTCGAAACAAAAGTGATGCGACTTACACCAATGTCACAATAAAGGATACAATTTTCAGTTTTGTTATTGAGAGTGATGTGTCGTTGTTTGCGCACACACATCCGATAAATCCGATACGATTTCATTATTTGTACTCGAAACGTCTTCGAACAAATATTTAAGCGTATTACAGTACAATACTAATTACCTGCGATCTCTTCGATGTAATTTTCTCGAATTTATATAATCGATTACATCTGAATCGACGACCGCTTCGTAATCGGAACTGATGCCTCTACAAATCGAGCCTATTACGCGGATCGAATCGAATGGAAAATCGGTGGTACTTGTGGAGTATGTCATCTAAATGACACTTCGCCTAACCTAACCTAACCTAATCTGAAAATAAATAAATTTGGAGTGATCACTTCTTTGAGTTTTATAAATAACGCACGAGTATTCGTTCCTAGTACTTTTATAAATAATCCTTCAATAGTTTGATTCTAGATTAGTATTAGATGTCGTTTTTCTTTCTTCGACTTTTTAATCATAGATTGTGTCTTAAGATATTTATATGACGACTGTAAAGGCCAAGGGGTACAAGTGACTTCGCGATGATTTCGAGTAAAGCGCGTTCTAAGTTGATCATGTACTAGGAGGAGGTCGAATAATTTGATGATATATCTCAGTTTACGTTCCAAGTTCGTTAATATCCTTTTGTCACCAAATATATGAGCTCACATGAAAACGATTCCTGTACTAACTAACTAAATTTCGGCAAAAATGTCACTTTTACCTCTTGGCCTTTTCAGTCGTCATATATAAATTTCATTCTTCATACAAAACGTCATTTATATTCATGCTAAAGAAGGATCTTCCCTAAAACTCTTATTCGATCTAACTCGGAACACGTTACAGAGCTGAAACAAAGCAGCTACATCGAAAAGCCAACCGCTCCAGATTCTTTAAAAAACCTAACCTAACCCAACCTAACTAAACTTAATCTTTTCCACAAGTACCAAAACGGCATTTATTTCGAAATTTTCGCATATTTACCTTGGCGACTATGGATCAGCGAGCCGGTCGAGTGCTGTTTGTTGCTCCTTTCTTCGCGTGGAGCACCTTTCTCTTCTCCTTTTCGGCCGGAGCAGATCCGGAGAAAGGCCGACTTCTTGAACGATTAGCACAGACACACACACACACACAAAATAACAAAAACACTTAAATACACTTAATTTCGATGAAAATATCCTGCTCGGTCACGTGGTCGAGCGCATTTCGCACTTGGCCGAAGCCGAAGACGGTCTGAACAAAGACGAAGTTTTTCAGCTCATATGTGTCTAATTTTATTTTATTTAAAATTTTAAATCGATATCGGATTTAAATAAAAATATAATAATTTATTTTTTCGAATCACCTTTCTAATGATTTTTCAGCGAAATCGAACATGTTATATATTTTTTTTTCAGTATATCAAAAGCTCGCACGTTTAAGCTCGTTTATTATTAAATATCGTATTATAATTAAAAATCGATCGATGCTCATTCGAATACGTTTTAGGACGGATTGTATTATAAATTTTTACTTTAGAATAATATTTTTTTTTTCGAAATTCGAAATCGGCGGGAAACGCACGCGCGCGTTTCGCTCCGCGCTCCGACCACGACTGGAGCGGCTCCGCGAAACTTTTGAGCGCCGCTGGATCCCCGCTTCTCAAACTGTCGTTAGTATTGAATTCGAAACGCGGTCTGAGTGGGCGGGAGATGCACCACTCGAGGGGTCGAGTGGGCGGTTCGAGGGTTGCTCGTCTTCTTCGCGTGCATGCTTTTTTAATGCGGTTGTTTTGTGAGGGAAATGCGTCGCCGGTGATGCTGAAGTACGTTCGAATATGTAATATGGACGTTTTATATTGGAAAGTGTAAAAAAAAGTTCGAGTATCGGTTTGCGAAAGTCGCGATCCATCCGATCGCGGGTCGCGTCTAGGGGTGCTTAACGCGCGCGGTGTTGCGGTTTATTTCGGATAGGGGTATAAAGGTATTTTTAATTTTTGTATTCCGAGTTGTTTTTGTATGAAGCGAATTTGATTGTTTTAAATTAAATTGTAAAAAAAAGAAATGGCTCCAAATTCTTGATTATGGGATTTGGAGTGGAGCAAGCATAGAGTTTTTCTGAGCAAAAAGCGGTGTTGGGATATGAAAATTTATTCCCATCCATACTCCAGATTCATTTTTAATTTATCTTTGATTTATATTTCATTTTATTTTATTGTTGGTCTTACACTATTTTCATAATAGAGGGCACACACATGTTCATATCAAATTAAATAAAATTTAACTTCTATAAGCCCGGGGCAAGAATTTAGATGTCGATGTAGTCTTTCAAAATAATCATTTATTCAGTATCTATAATTTCATTACATATATAGATATAGATTTCTAAAGATCATGTTCAATATTATCTCAATAGACTTATTGTATTTTATCTCCATTTTCTTTCGTGACATTTAACTTTTCGCTTGTGATCGACGATATTTCACTCGGTTGAACTAATTCCGAATTGCACATACACAAAACGTACAGAAACCATTATCACCCCACTCGATTCAATTTCCACTGCAATTCATGCGTAAAATCAAAAGATCCCTTAACGCTATTTACCCAGAACACGATACAACATCGATTACGAAAATTCAGACGAGAGTTCACATTCAATTTTCATATCTGATTAATTGGAAAAACAATCTGTAATGTCACTTGTTACAGATAATTACGTAGCTATTCAAATATCATTGTGCGATTGTATAAAATTGGCCAACAACCTTGAACATGTAGATTGTCCGAGTCTTGCGGATAAAAACTAGATTATGTACATGCATAATGGATGTTTTTCACAATATTTTCTTACAATATCCCAAAAAAAAGGCTTCGAAACGTAAAAGGAGTCTGAACACGAGAACGGATCAGCTCATATTTTTAAA
This sequence comes from Cheumatopsyche charites, assembly GCA_024721215.1. Classification (NCBI taxonomy): domain Eukaryota; kingdom Metazoa; phylum Arthropoda; class Insecta; order Trichoptera; family Hydropsychidae; genus Cheumatopsyche; species Cheumatopsyche charites. The sequence continues at coordinate 4,797,186 of CM045581.1, read as the reverse complement.
TTATATCATGTATGGAGTGGCAAAACTTTGCGAAATCTGACGTCGCCTTCCAAATACAATAATGTAACGAGCGTGGAGGCTTTTATTTTCGCAGAAATTACTATCCAATTTGTTCGCGATTCGAGTTTTCAAAATCGTCGTCGATTATCAATTTTGTTCCGTGTACAGCGAAATGTGGTGCTGCGAGTGCGTCGTTCCACTTTCTACAATGAAAGAATTTCGCATACTCTTTCTTCTCTTCGCGAAGATTATCCTTCGTTAATTTGATTTTGAACCGTCAAAGTCGAAATCTAATGATGTTAATAATTTTGAAGCCAAGATTCGTTGATTGGAGTTGGGTTCACATGGCGTTTGTCTATTCGTACTATAGACGCAATAGATCGAACAAGAAGAAAATAGTATAGTTTTGTTTGAAAATAGTGAGACATCTTATGAGTTTGATTTTTTGAGATAGAATAGGTAGATTGATAAATAGTGTATGTGAGACAGAACACGATATACTACTGATATTAACAACATTGTAGTGTTAGATGTAGCTAGACTGTTATTTTTCAATAGATAGATTCGTTTGAAAGTCGTCTCATCAAATATTTGACAAAAGATTTTGTTAAATAAATTAAATTGTGTTTTCAATTTGGTTTGGATGAATCAGTGATATTGAACTATTTATAAGTATTATTAACTCTACAGTTACCTATGTAATCATTATCAAGTTATGAAAATTTATTTACTTTCGTATTTAATCTCGGTCATGTACGAAGGGCCTTACTATTTATTTACGTAGCCTAGATAATCTAGATTGTGTTGTGATGAAATTATTAGTTCGGCGCAATGTCTGAATTCAATTATGGCACTTTTTCTAAATTAAAGCGTTTTGTCGCAATTCTGAATTTTTAGTAGGTTCGCTTTTTGGTGTGTTTTGTAAGAAGATCGTTAGTGTCGTTAAAATCGAAAAAAAAATACTAAGATAACGCGGTCCAGTTCTAATCTTTATTTCGTCTTGCATCATATTCGGTTCGTAAAAATATATGGAAGCTAGTGAATTTCGTATTTTTGCAAAGATTCGGTAATTGGTTGACAATTTTCTTTATTCCATTGAAATTGATAACATTCTTCCTACAATCATCGTTTGAGTTTTTGCGGACTGCCACATTATTTTATCGTTATATTTCGATTTGGCTTATACAAATATTTATTGAATTATCGAAATGTGTTCTCTTTTTATATTTGTTTTGAGTTATTTAGTAAGATATTTACCAATTTTGTTAGTAAACAATGAAAGATAACGACGCTTTATATCTTCTTCGTTCTGTATTATATTAATACACACCCATTATAGAACCGAACGCTTCGTGATTCCTAATTTCGTGTGCACCCATTATGAAAATCGAAAAACGATTTTTTTCATACTATGTACATATATATCCGTTAATTTTTTACATTTTTACGATCTGGTTCGGCCTTGATAAAATTTTAATTTAGTTGTGTTAAAAACGATTTTTTTCTATGCCAATGGAAACACATTGCGCTATGTTTAAAAAAGCTAATCGGATCTTAGAATCGTTAGATTGTACAATTTCATTTTTTTTATATTGTATTCATTTATAATCTCATTTAAATGAATTATTTTATGCCGAAGCATTATAATATTTCATCTAAATTCAAAATTAAATTCCTTTTACAGTTGGTTTTAGAAAGATCTTCTCTAACTGTTTCTTTGTTAAATATTCATCTTTGAGCGAAAAAAAAAAGATTTGAATTGAAAGATTTTTAACTAGAGTATTAGTAATAACTCGTTGAGTTTTTGAGTGATTTTTTTAGATGAGTTATTCCGGTTTTAAATGGTAACTAAAACCATTAGCAATTTTTTTGCAATCCAGTGTCTAGAATTTTTTGTATGAAATCTAACGAAAATAAACAATAAACTAAAGCATTTTTTCTTCGTTCCGTTTCTTGTGAAAATTCCATTCCGCCAACGCTTTAATTTTAATATTTGATATAGATATTCAAAATTCCAATGTACAATTTAACCGAATGACCGCGTAATATCAAAAATGATTTTAATAAAAATCGAACTAAAATCATTAGAAAATTAATCGTTAAACTTGGCATAGATTTTCAATGTTGCTGCGCTAGTTTTCCTAAAATTTTTCTCGAATTTTACAATTTTATCTAGAATTGAAGTTTTAATCGATGCCCACACACTCGTGATTACATAAAGAAGAAAATTTCGAACAACATCCGGAATCGCGGGAAATCGCTTCTTTTCACTATCACAATGGAACAATCGTTCTTCTGGCACAATCTAGTTCAGAATCGTGTCTTCCCGAAAATCAAACGAAATTCTTCTGAAAACTGAACTAAATATTATTTAGAAAAATGTTGTGAAATTCCAAACAGGGGCTTAATTATTAAATGCAACTCAATTCAACGCCAAGGATAATTTCGTGGAGCGAATAAAAATCGCCGAGATTAAAGCCCACGGATGCTGCACTATAAATGACATTGTGTCATTTGAAATTGAAATACATAGATATGTATTTTCTCTGTAATTCTGTTCAATTTGGTTTGAAATAAATTCAATATGTATGTGTGCATATGATTTGAAAAAAAAAATACTTATATTAAATGGTTTTCCTGTGGAAAAGCTTCGTAGACGAGTCTTTATCTTAATCCGGCTCTGGATGTTTATATTATTTTAAACGTTGTGAAATTATATTTTAGAAAAAGCGTTATCGCGTGATTCGTTCTCTTATCGATATGCAGTTTTTATCAATTATGTGGTTTTCTGATGCAGTCAACACATTTGGAAAAAAATCTGGTTGACATTTTCATTATCTATGTTTACACTCATGCAACGCTTATTTTTGTGCTTAACAGTTTAGCAATTATAATGGATATATTATATGTAAATCAAATTATAGATATTTGAATCGATATTAGATCAGTTCAAAAGCAAAATTTGAAAATAAAACAAGATGATCTCGAGAAAGCATCGCACATGTCCTGTTATCATGACGTCATTGTATCCCACGTGTACCGTTGTCTCATCACACCGAATGTATCATGTGTACCTATCATATATGATATTATACTACCGTTCAATTTTCCTGTCTCCACTAACCATTACCGCATTACGATTATGTGATTAATGCGTCTGACTAGGATCAAGTCGAGGACTCTGATCCAAATGTTATATTATACACGTGGAGTCAATCTCTAGTACGCATGATTAGGGGAGGGTAGGGACACTTGATCCCTGCTTTTGTTTTTCGCCTCTAAATCCCCTTTGTATAATCGAATTTTGAAAAAATAGTGTCGATACATTCGGAATTTAATTACGCTTATTTGGTGCTGCCAATTGAAAATAACTTCATACTTTTGATATTTTTTTTAATGTCTATTGAAAGATTGTTGAAATGCCTTAGTTTCATAGCATTTTTTTACATACTATGTATATTTTTTTAGTTAATATGTTAACATTCGCGTTATCGTTTTATTCGCAAAGCTCGAGGTCTTCATAACACAACAACGTGTGAAGACCTTCGTTCTCCGAGACGCCTCTTTGCTCGATCTGATACTCATCAGCACGTTACGTTACTATTCATATATTAATATGCGAAAATGATAATAATTATAAATGGATGTAAAAACGCATGCCGAGCCATAGATTAATTACTGACCGATATTCAACGGTTTAAGCTGGCTTCTTCAATCAGGTCATACTCCGATAATTGAAGACTTTGAATTGTGTTTTATTGAATACCAGTTGCATTTTTCAATGCAATATATTCGCTTTTTTATCGAATGCTATTTGCTTATGATTTATTTGGTGAATGGTCTGCAGCGCTTTTTCATATTAGATTTGGATGTTATTTCCAGTTGTCGCTTTGGTGTAAATTGGAGTACAAATATTTTTCACTGAATATTTGTAGATTGTTTTATTATCAATTAACATCAGCTATATTTATTAGTTTTCCTGTTTAGATAGGTCGATTTAAGATTTAGTTGATTTTCAATTGGAAATTTTGTGTTAGGTAAAAAAAAAGAGTTTTTTCTCGTGGAACCTTCTAGTATGTTCTAACAGTAGCTAACAAAACCTAGTCTAGTCTAGTTACAACATTTGTTCTTCGCCGTTAATAAGGCCATATTATCGAAGTTGCAATCTCGCGTTCAATTCCGATTCTATAAAAATTTCATAATTAACAAAGGATACGAATTTACACACGAACATGTACACACACATCATTATACACACCACAGGGCCGGATTATGTTTTTGAAAACCCTTAAAAGGTAAATATTAATAAATCATCAAACAATAAAAATATCTAAATAAAACAAAAGCCAAATACATGTCATTACTTAGACTACGAATTTTTTTATGAATAAAATCAAAATTATACTAATTATCTTTCAAAGCTTATTGAGAGATGAGTTTCTCATTAAAATTAGTGATAAGAAAATCGTGTGAAACGTCAACATTCGACTCGTTTTATATGGGTATCTTCAATTAAACGAAGTTGGCTAAATTCGAGGGTCCTCGAGCCGGCCCTGGTTGGAAAATAATGGTATGCTTGCTTTATTTGTTCGACGTGCTTAATGTTTTAATTAAATAATCGACGGATGCTTTGGGCCCACTCCTCGAACGTTCGCTGGGCCATCGGCCTACACATGCCATATAATAATTTGCATTGTTTCGAGATGTTACTTTTTTCGTTTCGTGCTTAAAATATGCAGCATGTAGATCGATTTGTATTCGTCCTGAGATCTGAGGTCTTATAGCTGTTAGAATTTCATTTTTTTGAAGTACAATTTGCTTTTGATTCGTTTGGGAGAGTGGAAGTTACGCCCAGTTTCCATTTTTCAATTGTGAATTATAATGTTATGTACGTGTATGTCCATTATTAGGGCAATGAAATGAGTTAAGATTTTGTAAAATATGAGTTCATCGTTTATATTATACATATTATATTTGTAAATGAACTTTAAAAAATGTTTTTCATTCGATTTTTAAAATTGCTGTGCGAACGGAATTCAATGTTTTAGTTACGGTCGATGGATTAGTTTGTAATGTGGAATCTAATATTTAATTTATTAATAATTTTGTGAAAGTGATTGTTCACACCTAAGTTTATTAATTTGACATTGATTTTGAACATTCGGTTTCAATATTACAAATCGCACTTGTGATATATGAACGACAGTTTTATTAAATGGAATGTTTTCAGAAGCAGATGACGCAATGATTTTTTTCGTCTGAAATGAATTTTATTCATGTATTTAAATATCAATTACTATATTTTTATGAAAAATACTTCCAAACGTGTGGAAAAAAATGATTTAGATTCAAATTGATAATGCAGTATATTTGATCGTTTCGCGCCATATCACAAGTAGACTGTATTAGACTTACATAAAATTCGCTAGATACATTTATTACATTTAACAGTTACATATTTAGGTATTGAACGGTTATATCAACACGACAGTTGATTTAACTAAATGAACTCTCATGTTGATTTGTGACGCGAGATGAGTTTGAAATCAAATTTTACAAAACGGAAAAAAATATCGACGATTTCTAAAATTTCAAAAAAAAAAAATTTCAGTGATTTTTTTACATTTTTCCAACGCGAGTCCATAAGTTACTTCCACGGGTCCACGAGTGTCACACTTCGAACATGATTCCGAAGACATTTCTTAAATGAGGTTGAGCAATTCAATTGCATCACATATGATCAAAATCATTTGATTTTAATTGATGTGTATGTGCACTTGCGCAAACAGAGATAGATCTGTATGAAAATGTATCGGATCGAAATCGAACCTTCGAAGGACGTTTTTAAAAGCGTTCTGTCGTTTCGATATGTCGTTAGTGTAATTTCGTTAGATATGTAGAATTATTACCCGGGAATTTCTCAATCAGTCCCATTTATTATGAGCAGTTATATTTTTTATCACTCTGTTTCTTGAAATATGAATGTACGAACTAATTAAAGAGTATCGATTAGAAATTCGTCCTTTAATACTTATGATCATAGAAATATTTTGATTTTGAGATAGTTCATTATGCATACAATTAGATACGATTAGGAGTCATATTAATAAATTTTAATGATCATTCTAGTATTTGAACTAACGTAACATAAGATTAACATCAAAAATACTCATAATATTATAATATATGTAATTAATAATTCATTCTCATCTCGTATATTTTTCACAAATCATTTTAATACTGAATAGAATTCACAGACTGTATAATATTTTAAGATAATGAGATTTTGGAGGATAATGATGATTTTTTTTCAATTTGAATGCAAGATATGATTTTATTCTACCTCGGGAAACTATCTAATTTGTGTATATAGGTCTGTCTCTGATTCTTAGTTTGGTCGATGCAGTGAAAACTAACCCAAAATTCACACATTCGGCAACAGACCCAATTTCACGCCGATTTCATAACAAAATATACCCAAAATCAACTCAGTCCAAACGACCGGAATACGAGACTCCACCCACTAGGAAGTAGACGATGCATAATACCCATACAAGAATAAAACCATAACTGTTAGAGGTGACCACTCGTTGTAGCCCACACCAGTTTTTCGGATCTCGTTAGGAAACCGAACGATCGGCCGTCGAAAGTGAAAAGGTGAAATTCGAAATGTGGACGAGGGAATTTTCAAGGTGAACTATTTGACAAACGTATCGTAAAACACGTGATATTGGCGTTGTGCAATCGGTACTGACGCTTTTGTGGACTCTGGGATGTTGAGGAGTAGGTATGTAATAACCTCAGGGTCGTGGGAAGTTTGTTTTCTATGAAGGATTTCGGTTTAGGATGTAGTCCTTATGCAATTGCATATGTCGTTGTTTTAAATACTGCGAGAAAATGAATTATTTTTGGAAAGTTTATAGAATGAGCATCAAAAAAAAAATCTCATAAATGGGTGCAGAAAATCACGTTACATCCTTATCTACTACCTATACCTAATGATTTGAAAATCCTCTTGATAACCATGAAACTTCTAGACCAAAATTCCATGTTATTTCTGATGGCCTCTCGTATAGGTACTTTTATCCAAAAACATTTTTATATTCAAAAATATGTATATTATCATCAAAAATACAAATTACATCCCTTTTTTAACAATAAAAATGAAATATAATCTTATACAATACAGTAAACGTAAAATAAATACAAATTACCAATTATGAATCAAAGATATTTTTCATTACTAATATGTAAATTCAATAGAATAAACTACATCCATTGATTATTTTCATTAAATCTACCCAAACACAGTCCATTCAATCAGATTCACACTCAAAATACAGATTCGAAAAATTGATATCAAATATTCTGTGTTGATTTTTACTTACAATGTTCAATGTAATTTCTGATGACCCCTCGTTGAAAAAATACTTTTTCAAACAACACAATTTTCTAAATAATAATTCACACATTTAAAAAAATCGTAATTTCCCAGATTTAAGGCTCAGATGATACGATATGAACACCCGTACCACCCATGGAAAGCAGCATCCGATAAACGTCTTCCGACCAGCTCATCAGCACTTCTGACTACTAAAACAGACTATCACACACTTCTTGCAGCACGACCCTGAAACTCGACAGACCAATTGGGCAATTGGAGACCAAACGACGACCGAAGGGTTGACGCGTTTAGTTTTGGGCAACAGAACCGGACAGAACTGTTGCGTTATATTGTCTCAGTTTCGTAACCCGTCCCTACGCCAGTCCATCGCGTTCTGTTCATTCGTTTTTTTCTTTCCATCGATAATAAATTTGTGTACAATTTCGACGAATGGAAAGCCACTTTTACCAGTCGAGGCTAGGAAACTGCTCTGTCGCAATTGTCGTCGTCGAGTGTTGGGAAATTCTCCTGAAAAAAGTGCGCGTTTGCATTTTCCTTAAGCACGTTTTGTATTTTCCTCGTGCGCTTTCTTGTTTTGGAATTGCCGGTTTTCGATTTTGCATCTCTTTGTTAGTTCTTATTCAGTTGGTTAAGCAGGGCTGGTTACATTGTGACTTCATATATTTAATTGAAAATTGTTCAATCTCTTAGGCTTGGTATTTTTCCTTATCCGAAGTTTGTGTTTATTTAATTTATAGAATTTGACAGTTTACATGGTGTGTTTACGAATTTACATCGTCAAATTCTGTAGAAAAAAAGCAAGTTAATTAACACGAGTGAAAAGACCGATCCTTAGTGATTCTAATTGATATTTTCTTTTGAATCAAACTCAACCTAACATCACCTACAACGTGACCTATTTTTTTATTAATTTTGTAATCATCTTCAGTGAATTTTTGATTATGTTCATATTTTTGTGAATGAATTTAATGCCCTTCGTTCAGTCGTATGTATTTAGAAAAAAATCTTATCGCTTACATTTTGTGATTGAATTTTTTATTTAGCATTGTGTAATATCGTCTTTGAAATGTTATTTAAAGTACACACATGAATATGAAATAGTTTTTTTCAATGTTAAACGTATAATCGTACAATAATTACAAATTAACCAGCATTTTGAAACCACTCAGTTTTTTCATAACCATATTCGAATTATTATTAAACATTAGCATATTAGTATTATTAAATATGATATCATTTCATAATATGCCACATCCGATCAAACATTTGACTTTCGATTGAATCATTTTTTCAATCCTATCAATATTGATTGATTTTTTTCATCATCATACGAACTGAATTTAATTAAATTATACCATTGTGATATTATATTTTCTAATCGATTACCGTTTTTATAACACCCATTGTCCGTACGTAATCGTAGAAAGCGTTCGGAAAAACAAATATTGCGTGATAGATTTTCACACGATACATTTTCTCATGACATTGACATTACAGAAATCTTTCGAGAAAAACTTTTATTTACATTGTAATTACCCAACAGACGAGCCATATTTGCAACAATACGTTTGTTCTAGAACTAATCATACTTAGAGCCTATTTCCAAACTGAACTAAGCTTAATATTATAATTTTGATGGACAACTAGGAACTAGATGATTTTATTGACGGCACTACACTTAATAAGTTAGGTTAGGCTTTTCAGATTGTAATTTTTCATAGAATCGTAATTGAAACAAACCAGCTAGAGGTAGAGCCGATGGTAGACGAACTACACTCCATATATTAGATTCGAATAAATTGAATTGTGCCGTTAATATAACCATCTAGTATTGATAATATTAGCGTAGTGAGTTGAATTTCCGTGTGAAAATTCGGAAAACCGACACCGTTTCAAAAAGTAAAAGTAAAACTTAATTCAGTTGCGTAAAATGCACAAATATAAAGTTGAATTTTCCTCGTTAGCGTAGAACGGCCACAAGTGGGTCACAAGCTTTTAATATTTTCTTAGAATAGCAGAAAATCGTAATATAACCTGATCTGTCCATGGTTAGTGCGTTTGTGCGATTCGAACTCGATTTTTTTCTAACCATTTTATGATTTTATGAACGCCAGTAATCGCTATATAATCGTTCAAATCGTCTTTTATTGTTTTGCGTATTTGCGTCATTTTTTGTGGGATGTCCATTTTCGGTTTTTGCGTACGTTAAGATGATTCGAGTTGTTAAATCGTAATTAAATGTTGATCGGCGCTAGATTTGCAATTTCCAACACCTTTTATAGAAAACGTATGCTATTTGAACTAGTTTATGTCGAAGTATGAATTAGTACGAGAATTATTTAGTTTAAGAAATCTAGTGATATACCAAATGCAGATTGTTTTTCAAATGAGAATTGATAATAAGTGTTTTCTTATTGAGAAAATTGCGTATTTGTTCGACCTTTGATATTCGTAATGTTTTTCATTTGAACGAAGAAATCTAATCAGTAATCGTGTCAATTATATGTGATTTAAATGTGATCTTTTATCACATTATACGCTTGCACAGCAATCGTCAAGATAATTATTATATTTTATTACATTTGTAACAAAGTATATAATATTTTGAAATACACAAAGGACTAGAAATAATCCGATAAAATCTCACGTCAACAAATTTCCAATAGATTTCCAAACAGAATCAGCATAACGATTACGCACACCCGATTTGAACATTAAATCATCGAATTTTCGAAATTTTCACAGCGAAGAAAATCAGAACGGAACAAACAGACGAGAAAACCCACAAAACAACTACGAGCACATGTGATAAAACGATGGTGCAACCCTCGGGAGCCCTTCAGCTCTTGAGGATTGCATACACGTTCGTTTTACACACAGACGATCTCGTGTCCATTCGATGGAACGTCGTTTCCGAGGAAAGTTGTTGTGCAACGGTCTGCAAGAGTTATGTTGAAGAACGTAACTGTTGAACGTCATGGTCTCGTCGCTCGAGAGGCCGTGAGGTGCTCTAGAAACTCTAAGAATCTCCTATTGATGGAAGAAGAATTTGATATTGAAGAATCGGATGTCATCAGGAAGATGATATGTCGATGTTTTGTTTGTATTGCTATTTTTTTTCCAGTCAACTCAATAAAGTTTGATTGAAATCGGTTGAACGACTTGAGTGAACGTAGAGTAACAAGTTTCGCATGGAGTTGTAAATCATCCAGTTCGACTCTAGCTTCTTTTAGACATTTGCTTGATAGGCACAAGACTCAATTTAACTTACTTTAAAACGTTCCCAATCTAATCGAATCTAGTCTAATTCAAAAAAGAAACTGAAACCTAATCTAAATTTAAATGCCACCTAACCTAACCTAACAGGACTCGGATCTGAAGTGATGATTCACGTAAGTACCCAAACCTAAAATTGTCCAATGAAATATATGAATTAGATGTTGATAAAATGAACAGATGTTTTTACGTGCTAGGTTATTACGTCTTTGAAAGTGTTTAGAAATATTGGAAATGTTGTTGCATTTAATATTTACCCGATAACGGTTTAATAGTGGTGATTTCATAGGAATTTTGATTTAACAGTTTGAATGTTCCGCTAGATTTTCAGTATCAGATTATTCTAGGTGTTCCGAGTTTTTTGTCGATAAAAATGTCTAATATGTAGAATGCTCTAAAAATAATAACGAAACTTTGAAATCATCAATTGTTATTTTATTTAAATTGTCGATTTACATCAAAAAGATTTTCATAATAATCCGCTTTCATATATATTTTTAATTTTTAACAAAAAAAATTTTTTCTTCCCATCGAGACTTTAATATACTTGTTTATATAATATCATTTTCCACTATCTATTTATTATGATAGCTATTTTGAACTGTGGCAAATTATAAAATAAACACACTTGTTTTGAGATATTGCATAAAGCGTATTTTAAAAACACAGAAATCCCCGAAGAAAATTGCACAACCACCTCGACAATGTCATTAGAGTGTGTGCGCCGAAATGAGTTTTTCCGCGAAAATTTCTCTGAAAAGCGCTCAAACACCGTGTAAATTCACCTCAATGTCGGTCACCAAATAAAAATTATGCGATACACAAAATAATAAAACAATAAGTCGGTTAATGTACACAGTGGCCTTTCTCTCTATACGTGCGACCGAATTAACAGAAAAATGTGTATCCAAAACGTTCTAATTTTTTCAACGATTTCAATTCGAAATCGTAACAGTTTATCGCATTGACGATTTCCACTAAAAAAATTGAAATGAACACGCAGCTTTCAATCAATCGATAGAAAATAGTCATAGTTGTCGAGTTCAATGTTACCATAATGCTCAATTTAAGATCCATAAAATCCTGACTACAGTCAAGTGACATTTTTTAAATTGATATGAAGACTTAAACTAGATCTAGCTTTTGGGGTTGTTTTTTTGATTAGAAAATCTTTTAATGCGTAGTTCTTTTGCTATCAGCTCTAATTTCTGACTGATCATAGTCACTCGAGACTAATATTGAAAGGCTGTGAAACCTTTATGAAAATTAATATACCTAAAGTGCCTCGGAAACGAAAAATTATTTCATCTTATGATATCTGAAGTATTTTCAAGGCCGAAATTTGTGAACGATGCGAATCTTACATTGCAAATGATAAACACTCAAAAGCTGAAAAATTTGCGCGAAATTCCACACAATTGAGCCAATTTCGCGAAGGTGAGCAAATAAAGAGCGAAAATAACGACAAAAAATACGAACAGAAAATAAACACAACGATTAAAAGCGAAACGAAAAATTATTTAAATGAACTATTTTTCCGAAATGGTTACGTTTCGAGGTGTTTAGTTCGAGCTTCCGGCTTTCGCATCTTCCTTTTCCTGCGCGCGACTTATGGCCTTCAGCCTAAACCCTTAAATGTATAGATAGATTAATCATAGTATAAGGGTTATTAAACTTGGATTTGTAATCAACATGATTTCTGTACGATAGCCGCTGACCAAGCATCTAGCCCAAAACTGACGAAAGTACGGCAACTGTTAATTTAGCATTTGTAATTGTCCAACGGTCACCAAATCATGTTGCAAGATTTTGGCGATAGCTGATTAAGCACTTATATGAATATTTGTAACAGTCCAATGGTCATCGAATTATTTCGCAACCAATTTGTATAAAAGATGGCCGAGTTTGTATGGCAGTCAGTCTTGTCTGAATAAATTGACTATGAACTAGTACTTAAGAAGAGCTTTACTAGAAGATAATCCTATCCACAGAATCAGTGTAATTCTGTATCCAATCCTTAGACTCGCGCCATTATCGTTCAGAGTTATAATGTGTAGTAATGTGTGTCGACTTTTCGCGGAATAGTGTCATGGGAGAAGATGCGTTCGTGTGGGAATTGTGACGATTGAAAAGAATCCAGGCCAACAAGAAAAACAATGCGCTTTATGGAAGAATTCAGCTTCTAGAGCTTTATCGTTTTTGATGTTATGCAATGGTGATGCTTTTGTTTTTTTTTTGCTTCGTTGAATTGTTTCTGTTCAATGAAGAAATTTAAACTTATTAATCAATTAAAACTAAATTATTTCAAACAAAAATTCTAAATTGTCCAGAAATATTGTTTTGGGATATTGAAAATAATAGTTAGACAGCTGTTGTCAATAATTTCGCTAGTTTATACATATGAAGGTATGTTTTTTTTTTCAATGGGGAAATTGGAAAATGACTATTTTTATAATGAAAATGAGATATTGATATAAAGACATTGTGGAAATAAAATTATTGTAGGATATTGTAGGATCTATACCTACCTATCATTGTAGATGGTTGAGTAATATCACTGATGATACCTATGTATATGAATTTTAATACCTATACTATACCTACTGATACATTCGGTAGGGGAGGCTGGAGAGGCTTGAACTTACGTTCGAACCATTTGTACGACGATTTTTCTCGTTTAAAATCATACGCAGAAAATCTGAACCATTTAAATCACACAAAAATGTCAGTTAATGTTTATTTTCGATCGATTTTTCCGGATTTTCCCGTTAAATAAATACGACGTAATATTCGTTCTTATGACCGACGTCAATTGGCGTTTGTTTTGATATTGGCATGTTGAAGAGGTTATGTATTGCTCAGTTTTCAGCTATGTCACACGGAGGAGGAGGAAGGAGCGGAAGAGGGGGACGAGGTTCGCACAAATGGCACGGGAAGGGGCGCGGAGGATACGGGGGACACCGAGGACACGGGGGAGAAGGTTCTTCGATGGGGGCCTTCGAGTCCAGGGAGAGCCCCCGGGACCTTCCAATGCGGCCCCCGGGTCTCAGAGGACGAGAAATAGGACTCTTCTACAGGGATCGACATAAGGCTAAAAACAAGAACAATACACCGGTATTGTTATAAATCAATGCTTTTCTATATTTATAATCATCCCGATTAACCGAGATTTTTTGTTTCAAATCCTAGTGTAGTCTTGAATTCATTTTTCGGAATGTCCATAAATATCTTTTATCATTTTTTTTATTTATTTAATTAATTATTTTCTACGTTTTTACTTATTTCATTCTATTATTATTTGCTTATTTTGTATTATTTTAGCCTAGACTGGAGCTTCCGATTGGTCTCAAATTGAGAATAATGGAAACTTTAGAATCACTGCCCACCGAAAATGTTCTCACATCTGATCTATCTGCTTCTAGTGATGATAAAAATTTCGCTTTCAAGAAAGAATATCTGGATATAACGTCAGTTTCGTTCAGCGAAAAGTTGTCTGAATCTCTTCAATTAAATTACAAAAATAAACCTTCTGAAATAGTAGCAGAACACAATAAGTTTCTACGAGAAGAACATTTGCAAAAACTGAACGGTTCTCAATATAAAACGATGTTAGAGTTTAGAAAAAAATTGCCCGCTTATGAGAAACGAGATGAAATACTCAATGCTATCAAAGATAATCAAGTAGTGGTTATAAGTGGAGAAACTGGCTGTGGAAAAACTACTCAGGTTTCATTCATAATTATAATTGTGTATAATATTCAACGATGATGTGTATAACATATTTTATAGGTAGGACAACTTATATTAGAAGATGCTTCAATATCAGGAAACGGAGGAAATATAAATATACTTATAACTCAACCGAGGCGAGTAGCCGCTACTAGTGTAGCCAGAAGAATTGCTGAAGAGCGTGCCGAATCTTTGGGACAGAGCGTAGGTTATACGATACGACTAGAAGGGTGATTTTCATTTTGTAATAATTATGATTATTTAATCAAATGAGACTTAATGACTATAATTATTTACAGTGTAACTCCTCGACGTTTTGGGTCTATTGAGTTGGTCACTACTGGAGTGGTTCTTCAAAGACTTCAAAGTGATCCAGGACTTCTTTCCCTGTCTCATCTTATTTTGGATGAAGTTCACGAACGTGATTCACTCTGTGATATTTTAATTGGCATTACTAAACAGGTATTGAATTCTTCAACAAATTGATTGTTATGTATAGATTATAAATTGAACCTAAATTTTCCATTTTTATCAGATATTGAATAAACGAAAAGATCTGAAACTAATTTTAATGAGCGCAACTATCGATGCAGAACGTTTTTGTCAATATTATGGAGGTTGTCCGTTGATTCATATACCGGGAATAATGTTTCCAGTGAAAGAGTATTATCTTGAAGATGCTTTAGAATTGACTGGTTTTGAAAAATTTTTACCATCTCGATATGGAAATAATTATAAGCCGCATAGAAAGAATAATAATGTCAAATATATAGAAGAAGAACGAAAAAGAAATGAATACTCGCGACTCATCAAACCTTACATTGAAAATTTAAGAAAGACTGGAAATTATAATGGAAAAACATTGGATTTGTTGCGAGATTCTAATTGTGAAGAGTTATCGCATGAGCTGATAGTCGCTTTAGTAAGAGCACTGACCACGAAAAAACCAGAAGGTGCTATTTTGGTGTTTGTACCAGGATTCAGTGATATTTCTAAAATATGTTCAATGATCCAAGACATACCAACGATGCCTCCACATATTCTTTTGCCCTTGCATTCTCGACTCAATTCGTTAGATCAGCAAGCGATATTCAATAGACCTCCAAAAGGTGAAATTGTGATCAATATTATTATTTTACCAAATACTCATTTTTATTTTATACAGGTGTTAGGAAAATTATCATT
Organism: Cheumatopsyche charites; assembly: GCA_024721215.1. Taxonomy (NCBI): domain Eukaryota; kingdom Metazoa; phylum Arthropoda; class Insecta; order Trichoptera; family Hydropsychidae; genus Cheumatopsyche; species Cheumatopsyche charites. The sequence goes on along the minus strand of CM045581.1, from coordinate 4,781,591 downwards.
TCAACAAATATAGCTGAAACTTCCATAACAATTGATGATGTTGTATATGTTATCGATAGTGGAAAAATGAAAATAAGCGATTATGATGTAAATCAAGATATGTCCACTTTGAAGCCTGAATGGGTTTCTGAAGCAAATGCTCACCAAAGGTTATTATCATGATATTGTTAATTCACTGATTTTATATGAAGTCAGTAAGTTTATTTTTGATTAAAGACGTGGGCGTGCTGGTCGAGTTCAAGCTGGTGAGTGTTGGAGATTATATACTAAAACACGACAATCGTCATTTGCTGCTCGTCCAGCACCAGAATTATTAAGAGCACCACTTCACGAACCACTATTATCAGCTTTACTATTGAGACTTGGTCCCGCTCCAACATTTTTGCAGAGTTTATTAGATCCTCCGCAACCTGTAGCCGTAGCAAATGCAATTTGTCTTCTTCAGAGGTATATAACAATTAATGACTTGTCTTTATTTAGTTTATTTATTATTGTATGTTTTATAGAATGAGGATTTTAAACGAATCTGAAAAACTGACTCCTTTGGGTGTCCATGTAGCGAGACTCCCTGTAGCCCCTGGTGCTGCTCGAATGCTTATTTTGGCAGCATTAATGTCTGCAACTGCACCTGCTGCAGCTATTGCTGCTGCAATCGCTTTCAGAGATCCATTTTTACTACCTATTGGTTAGTTGAATATTTTTGTATAATATAGGATTGCAGTTGAGCAAATTGAGAAGCTCGGAAAAGTGAAAATGTACTTGAATGGTAACAGAAGTAAAGTGATTTGTATAATGTCATTTGTTATATCTACTTTTTCCATTTTATTGTCAGAATCTATCATGCTTTTCACTAAAATGTGTTGTGGTTATCTACAATTCGATTATGGGTCGTTTTTCAAAATGTCATGTACAATAAAATCACAATCCACTTTAAATAAATCATATTATTTTCTAAAATGAAGAGAATAAGAAAATCCTAAGACTAATAATAAGTAAATTAGTCTACCCTAGCTACTGACAGTAAAAATTCACTACTCTAAATTTCTTAATCTATTTGGCTGCACCCTATATTTGTTTTTACAAATAACCAGTTTCAACTTTAAATAACAGGCAAAGAACGACTAGTTGAAGAACGAAAATTACATTTATCAAAAGATTTGGGCTCTGATCAAATAGCGGCAGTAGAAGCTCACAAACAATGGTTACAATTAGGAAGCAGTGAGGCTCGAAGGTTTTGCAATGAAAACTTTTTAAGCTGGCGCACTCTAGAAATGCTAGAAGAAATGCGTAAACAATTTGGAGAACTATTATACAATGCCCGTTTTCTTACTAGTTCAAATGTGGATACTGACAATGCTAATTTGTATTCTCACAACCAAAGCTTACTAAAAGCTCTTATTGTTGCTGGTCTGTATCCGAATGTCGCTACTTATCAGTGAGTTTTATTTATTGTAGTGCTTTTATTGTTCTAATTAGAACCATTCTAAAATATTAATATTGCAGTGGTAAAAGATTGCGGACTGAAGAAGATAGAATGGTTCATTTACATCCCGGAAGTGTCAATGTAGCCAAACCACCAAAAGCAGCTCGTTTAGTATATCGCTTAAAACAGCAATCAACTGAAGTATATTTACATGATACATCACCGGCTCATGCTTTACCATTATTATTTTTTGGTGACAGCTACAAAATCACCCGTAAGTTCACAAAAATTATATTCAAATGCAATTCAAAGGACATTTTCAATTAATATATTTATTTTAAATACAGCCACAAATGTACCAAATGGTAATGTAATTGTTGAAGTTGGAGGCAATCGTTGGAGTACTTCATCAGATACTGCCGATTTGCTCGGGAGACTTCGAAACGCTTTGGACAATTTACTTCAGTCTAAATTAGTGAATCCAGGTCCTGTTGATTGGGATAGTCATGAAGGCTCTTTACTTACGTAAACATTTTCTCCTTATTTTTCATAATAATTCTATCGAAAAGTATCTAAATTATGCAAAAATTATTTTCACAGTGCAATCATTTACCTTATAACCGCTGAAGATGATCCAAGAGCTTTCGAAGATGATGGTTCAGATTAGATATTTTCTAGATTTATATCAAATGGTAATAAAATGCATTGTGTTAACAAACTTTTTCTCGTTAATTTTATATGTTCACAAAGTGAATCCAGGAAACTTAGCTTGCATAGGATCGGTTAAATCGGCTATGTAATATAATCGACCAGCCAATCCTTCGAATAAAGAAGCAGGTGCATCTGGAGAATGTAGTTCAGTACCAGGTTTCTCTTCGATGCACCATTGTGCGAAACAATAGGCTCGATATAAATATTGAGTGTCCTGCAAAAAAAAAAAAAAATATATAGCTTTAGGAAAATTAACTTATACCGTTCATTCCTTTCAAGAATTTCATATTAAAAAAAAATTCAGGAAAGCTTTGCAGGTATTTTCAGAGAGATGAACAATACGAAAATATTTCATTATTACAAAGAATATATTACTTTAGTTGTCTGATATAATTGGAGGAAGGTATATGCGTTTCCAGCTACGCCATGACATATGCTGTATCCTTTACTACAAAGTCCCCGATCCCACACAACCTGACCGCATTCAATCGCAGCGTCCAAATATTTCTGATCTTTGAATATCTATACAACAGTGTTGATGTGTTATTTTATCTTTAATATAAAGATATGGACATTTATTGAATACATACTTCATATGCTAATGTTAGTAACTGGACAAAGCCAGGGGAACCATGACACCACTGTACCAATCGATCTGATCGACTTCCCAAAGAAGATGGCAAATTCCCGCTGGGATATCTTTGTGTCAGCAACCAATCCAGGGTGGGCCTTATGAATGTATTTATATGCTCTTGTGAAACATTCTCTCGAGTCTGGAGGATCATATATAGGATTCCCGCAATACCGTGTGCTCCACCCAAGTAGTAAGAATCGTGCCATTGGTACATCAATGGTACTTGATTGAGTCTTAGTTTCTCGGCCAATTTTTGACCTGATTTAATTATCACATTTATAATCTGAAATATTATATTTAATTTATTTTATACTATCTAATTATTAGGTGTTTTGAAAATTGTCAACCTTTTTGATGAGATCCGAAGTAAAATAATTATTTTGAGTTTCCTTATTCACAAAGAGCAAAGCAAATAGATATCCCACGCGTCCATATAACAGTTCATCAGGAGTGTCACTTCGTTCTGCTACAGACCATAAATCTTCCAAACTGAAAATCACATTAGACAATTATTTTGTGCATCTATTTTGTATAATAGATGTGGTTGCGATGCATAAATGTAGAAAAAATGTCAAGAGTGATATTGTGTGTATATTTTTAATAATTTTAATGCATTTAATATAATATATTTACTGTTTTATTAGAACTTGAGCTTCGGGAAAGTTAGATGGACGATTTGATCCTAGATGATGAGCGATCACAGCACCTATAGCTAAAGGTCCTGCATCGCCGCATAAAAATGTAACCCTCGGTCTTCTACTCGCATGTATTTGTACATATTTTGAAGCTTCCTGAAAACAATACTTTGAATATTGATAATTGTATAGGTGTATATTTGCAGTGGTGATCGCATAGAGAAAATTCTATATAAAACTTAATCGACGCTTACAACGAGTAGATTAATATAATCATTTTTAGATTTCTTTGCATACAGATAATATAGAAGCGCTATGCCAGCGGATCCGGTGAAAACACAATTACTTTCGTATATATCGTCTCGCAGATTAGTCTTTAGACGATTAAGAGCTTCGGTTTCGTACGTTTTCAGTTTCCGCGCAAAATCATCGGACATCTGAAACACGAAGATGTATTTTTCACCCGAAGGTAAACAAACAAACGTCAAAGTTTTGAAAGAAAAAAAAACCAGAGTTTGAGACTGGTCGAAGTAAAAGTCGGCTGCCTCTCCAGAAACCGTCGGCGGAAAAGGGTTGGGGAAATGGCGCGACATATTTTTGAATTTTGTACCGAAAGTCTTTATCGATCTTACGATTTTGAGGAACCTAGCCTCGCTTTGAAACGCCAATGACAGTAAATGGCGTTCGCGAACGAGAATGACGTTCGTATTCTTTGCAGCATTGTGAGCGCGCGTTATTGATATATTTTATTTTTACAAAATGAAAAGGGATAGGAAGGTAGAGTCTGCAGAAAACTACGTAGGTTCAAATTTATTTTTTTTATTTTTTTTACTGCGAAGATTTTGGTTGAACGTATCGTTAATTTTAGTACTGTCGATTGCGGTGTGAATACTGGTATTTTTGTTGTAAATACTGACGGTTTCGGCGCGAATACCGAGCCAAAATATCGTTCGAACGGAATTTGCGCAAAAAGGGTGGACGTGAATCGCGGCGTTGCGACTCTTATCGTTTCGTTTCGGGGGCTGCGCGTGTGCGAGCGTTCGTCGCGCGCCTGTGTGCGTCGGTGTCCGGCGGGGTTATGTTGTGGCGGGTTTTGTCGAGTCAGTCGGCGAGATGCTCATCACGTTCAAGAACCTGCAGCAGCAGACCTTCCAGGTGGAGATCGACGGCTCGGCGACCGTCCGCCAGCTGAAGCGGCGCATCGAGAGCGACAAGGGCGCCGACTACCCGGCGGACAACCAGCGGCTCATCTACGCGGGCAAGATCCTCGCCGACGACAATGCGCTCGACTCCTACAACATCGACGAGAAGAAGTTCATCGTGGTGATGGTGACGAAGCCGAAGGGCGCCGACGCGCCGGCCGCCGACCCGGCCCCGGCCCCCGCGTCGACCCCCGCTCCCGTCTCCGTTCCGGTGTCGGTGTCGGCGCCGGCGCCCGCTTCTGCTCCCGCTCCCGCTCCCGCTCCCGTTTCCGTTTCCGTTCCCGCTCCGGCCCCGGCTCCCGTCGAGCCCGCGTCCCTGTCTCTCGCGCCGCCGCCCGTCGACGAGGAGCAGGAGGCGCTCGTGCGCAGCATCATGGACATGGGGTACGGGAGGAGCCGCGTCGAGCGGGCGTTGCGCGCCTCCTTCAACAACCAGGAGCGGGCCGTCGAGTATCTGATCACCGGCATCCCGGAGACGCTGCGGGAGGGCGACGGCGAGGGAGCCGGAGAGGGAGAGGGCGACGCGCCCGACGAGGACCCGCTCGCGTTCCTGCGCGACCAGCCCCAGTTCCAGCAGATGCGGTCCGTCATCCAGCGGGATCCGTCGCTGCTGAACACGATCCTGCAGCAGATCGGGCACACGAACCCGGCGCTGCTGCAGGCGATATCGCAGCACCAGACGGCGTTCGTGCGCATGCTGAACGAGCCGGCGAGCGGAGCGCCCGCGTCCGGGGGCTCGCCCCCCGCCGCAGAGAGGGGCCCCGGGGCGCCCTCGCCGCCGCAGCCCCCGCAGGCCGCCGTGCACGTCTCGCCCGAGGACAAGGAGGCGATCGAGCGGCTCAAGGCGCTCGGCTTCCCCGAACACATGGTCATCCAGGCGTACTTCGCGTGCGAGAAGAACGAGAACCTCGCGGCCAACTTCCTCCTCTCGCAGGACTTCGACGACTGAATCGGGCCCGAGGACCGCTCTTCGAACGTGTATATACGAATATATAATAGGGTGAATTTATCGATATCTTAATGACAACATATTAAAAAAATTAAATATATCTATATATATAAATATATATTGTAACGATTGTGGCGATTTGCGCTTTCGACCGTCGTCCACTTTGCATTTTCTTCGTTTCGAGACGGAAGGGGCGAGTCCCCGCCGGCGCTCGGAGCCTCCGGCGCGTTCGGATCGGAGCGCGGCTAAAAATATAAGCGTGCACCCTCTTCGTTATCTTCGTTCGGTCCGACGCGAAGACCGAGCTCCGTCGGACCGTTTCACTCAGCTTTTCCAGTTTTGTCCTCAGTGCATGCGACACCTCGGCTCGAAAATCGAGTTATTTATTTATATGTATGTATATTTCATCAGAGCCTTTTTCTATTCGTAACTTTGTTATTTTATGATTAACATGTTTTTTTTTTTTCATTTTTTTGTCATGAGCAATAAATATTTTTTAAAATACTTGGGACTTTTATTGCGTTCGATTCGTCACGATTGATTGTGTTGGAAAAAACCCATATTAATGACTACCGAAGAGTTTTCAGTGATGATTTGCATCAATTGTCAAAAAAAAATATATGAAAGTTTCAATACTTCCCTATTTGATGTGTATCATTATGTCAACTTGACACGATTTGAACCTAGATATGAAGAATATTTTTGAAGATTCAACTTTCAGTCTATGTATTGACAATTTATTTTTTTGTAATACAATCGTGTCGGTCATCAAATAGGAAAGATCCTATATTACTTCACGCTATATTAATGTGATCGAAATTTTGACGAGTCATCATGAAAACAATGTCTTTGTTTTGAAGACTTAAACTGTCTTATGTAAATTTTGTGCAAACAATGTGAACCATGTTAAAATTTAATATTAATTTTAGAAAATAATCATTATTTTTCATTTCATAAATATTCATAACTAGTTTCCAATTTAATGACATATTGGGTATTACAATATTTTCCATGCTTTGTCAAGTTTGTTCAATTAAAAGAATTTCATTCAAATATAAAACGAAAGAAGCATGTTTTAAATCGTTATAATGATGAGCACAGATCGAATAATTTTAATGCACATACTCTGAAAAAAAAAGGTTAGCAAAATAGTTAACAATTCAAAATCAATAACATTAAATATAGTATGTACCTAAATTGTATTCAGTATTGCAGTACAAAAATATAAGCTTATCTTAAAAAAATTAGATAAGACAAATAAAATAAGCATTTGGTTTTGTCAAAAGAATTTTTATTACAAGGCAGTATTCATACAAAAATCTCATATGCAATTTCCAGATTCAAATGTAGTATTTATGCAATATGTAACATGCGTAAATATGTAATATACTAGCTTACGACTTTTATCAACATGGAGGGTTAGTTTTTCAGCTTATCAGTTAAAATTAACATCCTACAATGTTTTGAGCACAATTCTTTTGCACAAGTTTTGCATCTTCACCAATTCATAGGTTGTGGATCGATTGGACGTTTTCAAAATGAATAAAATTGAATGCACTGCTACGGATATATTTAATGTATCAGTACGACTTCGTTAAACCCTGAAATCTCATAATCTTACTGTTATTTTTATATCGTATTATATGATGATTGTTAATTTTTCATAAACTCATAATTAAATGTGATTCTATGCCAATATAATGGAACAAACATAGTGATATCGTCACAGACAGATACACAAATTAGTGCTATTTTATCATTAGCTTTGATGTTCAGGGATGAAAATCAGCTCTTTGAACAAACAATTCTATAAATATGTATTTCATTTTTGTAGCAGGTACTGTAAATATATATTATGTATCCAAAAAAATAAATGTAAGTGCCTTTTTTTTAATAATTTTCGTTCTAGAGATTTATATTAATAACTTGAATCACAGCTTTTTTTTTTCAATTAATTGTAACAACAGTTGTAAAATATTTCAAGCTGATAATTTTAGCCTATATTGAATAATTAACAAATGAACATTTTAAAGTAAATTTTTAATTCCCATATCATTGAAGTACTTTTAATTAGTGTCGTCAAATTGAAAGTTCTATTATTTAAACAGGAAGACCATAGAACCATTTATACCGATTTTTGTGTAAAAAAAAATAAACTTATCGAACGTCACCTATAATTTTTCATACATCTCAATACTTATCGAATAATTATTTTAATACAATAATAATATCCAGATTACTTACACAATAATCCAATTTTCCGAAACAAAATAAAAAGTATTAAATGTAATGTGCAGTTATTTTGACATAGAATAAGCAAAAGCTATTGCAACTGTATAATTGATGATGAAATAAGCCAAGAGAACCATCTCACATGGTGTTGGCATATAAGATGCCCCCCTTGGCCTATTTCGCCGCCAATGATTAATGATAATCGCATATTGATAAAATAAAAACAAAGATCGCTAAAGACATTAACATCTAATTATATTATTGATAATGTAAATTAATGTATTTTTTAAGAAGTGAAATCATACACAACAATGAAAAATGAAAATTTTCATAATTACAGTGTCGAATATGATTGCATTTCATTACAATCACTACGAAAGATTATACGTAAGATAAATATATAATATGTGGAGGCAGAATGCTATATTATAATATAACGTTAACTGCAGCAACATCAAATTTCAAGCACCAAGTTTGTATGTATGTATTTAGACTGTAAAGGTTTCATTTGTGACATATGCTTTCTTTAAGCATTAAACATAACATAAAAACTGAGAAAAATCTTTGGTTGCTGATGGATGGAAATGAGTTAGGCACTAGATACATATGCTTCTCAATAGTACAAAGCATGCCACTAGTTGGCAATATCTGTTCACAATCAGTGGTACCTGTATGTGTTTAAAACATTACTAGTATTGAATGTACTCAAAACTAGTTTATTCGTTATAAAGATAAAGAACATCCATCTTTTAAGGATGTTCTTTAGCATGCTTTTGTGAAAGCATTTGTATCTATGCCTTTATTTTTTTGGCTTGCTTGTTTAGAATATATGTATATTGTACACCTTACAACAATGTCAGATAGAGGTATAAACTTTAATCTCAATAAATTTACTTATTTTCAATTCAATACTTGTTTTTTTTTCTGAATTTAAATCCAAGCACAATAATGAAATTAATGGTGTTGAAAAAATATTTCAACATTAATAAACGTAGTTAAACTTATCTGTGTATGTATATCATATTAATAGTAAAAAAATGATAACATATTCGAGTATTATATGATTTTAAGTTTGATTATACGAGTCTTCATCTTCAAAATCAATATTTTTCATTTCAAATTTAATACATTCCATTTCAAAGTTAGAATTAGAAAATATTGAGTTTGAAATCAAAAGCCTATATTGAAAAATATAATTTTCATATCCAAATATTTTCAAACTTGGATTGCATTATAATAAAAAAAAAAATGAAAACCCTATATATCTATTTATCTGACTGTTTCAATATTAAACAAAATAAATAGAACAATTTGAGAAAGTAAAATGAAATTGTACACAGAATAAATTAGTCAAAGTACAGCCGTACCGGCTTCGGAACGACTTTCTGGTAAAGATGGTCCAGGACACCATTCGTCAGAACGTGGATCATATAATTCAACAGATGCGATCGTGGCACGAGCTCTATAAAAACTGGCTTCATAAGCTTGATCTCCACCAGCAACGAGTAGCATACCTTCAACAGCAGCCACAGCTGGACTGGCCCTACCCATGGACATGCAACAGACCATTTTCCATTTATTCTAAAAAGAAATCAACTCATGAATCATTTGAATTTACAAAATTATGAAATTTATGCTATTATTACTTCATCGAAACTGTATCTTTCGACACTTGAGAGAACTTCCTGAGTTTTGCTATTTCCACCAACTACATACAAATAACCATCAAGAACAGCCACTCCCGCTTGAGACCTGGCTTCGGCCATGGGTGCCAGATATCTCCATTCTCCAGTAACTGGATTAAATGATAATAAATCTCTCAAATGGCGTTCAACATGTGTACATCCTCCGACTACATAAATTAGACCTTAAAGAATAAATGCGAATCAAGTATTTCATATACATCTCTTAGAATATGAAATTGGGATAAAATTTCATACCATCATATGTGACGATGCCCATGCTAAAACGAGGTTCAGGCATTGAACCTTCACTTATCCAGCATGCTGTTGCAGGATCATAGCATTCAACGGAAGCTCCAATATCTTCTCCTACCCAACCTCCAAATGCATATAACGCTCCTCTCCATGCCGTTAATCCGAACTCACACCTCGCAACAGACATCGGAGCCATACTTGTCCACCCATCCGTCTTAAATACAAGATAGAGTTCTTTATCTTACAAATCTAACAAGGGGATCTTGTATATCATCATAGATTCCATTAAACTTGAAAAAAATATGCTGTTTGTAAATGTATGTAGATTTGGATGATAATGAACTAGAAATACACAATTCTTAAAATGGTTTACGAAAAATGAAGAAATAAGAATATTGTCGTGATACAGTTTGAGTAAACGATTTAGCAGTAGTAGGTAATACAATATACTGAATTTTGACTATGAATTTCTTGTGAACTATAGAGAGCTGAATTTTCATATTATTCATGTCACACTTTAACTGCATTATTACTGATTGTGAGTTTTGCCAAAATCTGTGACCCGAGCACGCAAGGTCTCCTTGTAAGTATGTATAATTTTACTTTATCTTATAAAGATTTTTGATATGAGAATATGATTATTAAGGGTCGGTCTTTTTATTGCTCTAGTTAATTAACCATATAGTTATAGTCAATCCTATAACTATGAACTATCAAAATCCCTTTTTGTTCTGTGGATTTTCGACACTTCGTAATTGAAGGATTGTAATTCTACAGTTAGTAAACTAGAGCAGTGAAAAGAACGCCCATAAATGGTTATTCGAATTAATGAAAAATTTAAATATGTAATTACTTCCGGATTATAAACCTCTCCATCGGCTAATATTTGACTTCCTTGTTCACCACCAACAACGTATATTAAACCTCCTAATGTGGTGACTCCAGGTAATATTCTTCCTGTACTCATAGCAGAAATTTCTTCCCATTTCCTTTAGAAAGAGTTAAATATTGAATTAATATTTTATTCATCAATTTCACATTTTCAAAAGAAATATTAAAATTACCATATCTCTAAATCAAATCTTAAAACTGAGTTAAATATTGTATCTGTAGCCCTTTTCGCACCGTGTGGAGGTTCTCGACGGGATCCTCCCATTATCAATACCCTGCGACGAGCACGTACACGAGGAGTTGCAGTTAAAGACACTAAAGCACCTTTTCTTGATACCTGAAAACATTTGAATAAAGAAATTACTCATAAAATAAGATTTTCATTAAAAAAAAAAAATATATAAAATTACTAAATCTGCTCGATGATTCCTCAATGCAACACGCAATGATGCATCGCAACAAAAACTCAATGCACGATCCAAAGCAGGAGCACCTAATAAAGATAGACGAACAGCACCAAGTACTTCAAATACATGTCTACGCCTTTCTGATGGTCTATGTTCAATCCATCTAAGAGCTGCTTCCAAAACCTTAAAAATTATTGTGCAAATTGAAGTACATTGTAAAATTATCTGTTTCACCAAAAGTATACGAACCTGAGCTTCCGAATCAACTCGAAGATTGTCAGACGAAAGCAATTTGGATATATGCTGAGCTGATAAATCTAACAGTTCATCTCCTGTACACACTTCGGGAAAATTCCAATAAATGTGCTCAAGAGCAGCTTGGGCTAGTTCAGTACAATTATGAGCCTCGGCAAATCTAATGAATTGAATATAATTTCAGTAATTTAAAAATTCATGTCCTGCTTAAATATAGTTTGGCTATTTACGTATAAATTCCAACAGCATTTGATGAATGAAGTTCTCTAATTAGAAATTCACAGCATCCACTAACTAAATCTCTTAATTGTAACATATCAGCTGCAGCGAGCACTTCTTGAACTGTACTACATGATAGCTCTACTTGTCCTGTTGAAAAACATTCATTCGAAAGTTTTAAGAAAGAAATAATCTTAAATATAACAGGATTCCTTAAAATATTGAGAGTGAGTCGATATCTGCGTTCAAAGGGCAAATACTTTATATTGAAAATATAATGGTACATATTTATTTACTGGATTATACTGTAAGATGCTATTTAGCTTATAAAGCTATTTAGAGAGTGGCGGACTCAGTGCGGTTCCGTTGAGATGCGCAGAGTTTGACTGAATAGCTTTTACATGGAGAATATGCGACTTTGTATAGCGGGGTTCTACAGTATACTTGTTTAATATAAAACTCACCAGTATAAATGAAATCTATGATAATAGGTAGAGCCTGTGGAGGGACTGCTGGTAAAGATACAATGCTTTTTTGTTCTTCGGCTAAACCGGTGCTGAACATTGCAGAAAAATATGCACTGCCCGCAGACAAAACTGAACGATGAGCCTGAAATCGATGGTGTCAGTAAAACAAATTGTTGATCAATATATTTGGAGAGTAAAAATGGAATTCACTTTGATTGCAGTGTCGCCAGAAACGAGTTCGATATCACAGAATTTATAGCTCTTACGGAGTGAGTTTAAATTAGAGATAAGTCTTTGAGAATAGTTTTTACACATGAAAGGCCTTGTGTCATTCTGCTTCACAGTTGGAACTACATTGTGTATGGGCACAGGAAATGATTTGGGACAAACCGGGCTCACAATAGACATCTTGATATTCTGTCAAATTACCTAGCTATGTAGAGTCATAAACGCATCTAAAAGGGAAACATTACTAAATTATGAGTAAATTAAGATTATAGGTATTATACCTATATAAATTAATTAAAAAAAAATGTAATTGAATAATAGAACACAATGGGATATATTATAATGAGTATTGAATTGAGTTCAATTAATGCAATCATTTGTACTCAATTTACTGGGACAATGTCATTTTTCAGGTCATGTGATCTTGTTAATAATAAAATTTAACCAATACACTTTTTATTTTATAATAACATATTAGAAACGAAATCTTTTATAATTATGATGTAGATAGATTAAATTATTCAAAGTTATCAACAACAATGATGGCTATTGCAGAAATGTGACCAAATTAGCATAATTTTGTCTTCGTGTCTAGAACAAATACATTTGTGGAGTTTCTTTTATCTTCGATAACTAGGTAGTATTTGTTCCAGTGTAAAATGTTATTATAAGCTATAACTTTAAATTGCTTACTAATAACTAAATATTATTTGAGCTAAATTCATTTCTTAGATATCTAGGTTTTGAGATTTAACTTAAATGAGCACCTTTTATCAACACGAAGAATATGTATATGAATCAATAAATACAGTTGGATACATTACAACTAATACTCAATTGAGTTTACAGACGCTTAATAAATAATGACAAATTATTAATACAATGCATGGGTAAATTATGTTTTAATCAACTTACGATTGATTGTCGATTGTGTCAATATTTTCAAAGTGTATAATTTCATCAATATTGTCGTTAAATTTATAAACGTAAACAAATTAAAATGTAAATATAAATATGGAATAAGATAGAAGAAAGACTTGCACATTAAATAGAACTGTCAACTAGTAGAATAATTTGACAGCTACCTTGTTATGCACATTTCATGATCAAGTCATAATTTTTTTTTTATTTCATGAATTTGACACAAGTTAAATTAAAATAATAAAAATATCATAAGTTGAAATAAAATTAAAGAAAAGATAGGTATAAAAGCAAAATTAAAATAAATAGTTTAATTTAATTTTTATTTCATAAATAGATAAATATTTTGGTATTTTATCTTGTTATTATTATTATTAAATAAATTTAAATATAATTTCAAACTAGAAAAATCGGTTTAAAATAAAATTAAACAAGTCCAGCACATGGTCACTTTCACTGATGTGCTATTATCAAAAGACTGTCAATTTGCGTTCTTTACTTCGTAGTTCTTCTGATCTCTCGTTTCAAAAAAGGTTGATATCGATTATTTGTTAACAATACGAATCTGAATGTTGATTACTATCGTAAAAATCGAAAATTCTTTTGTTTTGACGTTAAATTTTTAAATAATCGTTTGAGGTTATGTTATTTGTGTAAGTTTTTTCCACTTATTCGTCTAGCGAAAATTGAGTTTTCACCGCATATGTATGAGTTAAAATTATAAAATGCGACAATTTTTTGTTTTCGAGTGAAAACTATGAAATAACTATAAAAACTATAATCAACAATAAAATAGTCAAAGTAAATAAAAAAAAAAAACATAACCTAACCTAACTTTCAATTTATTCAAATATGACTACTGAAAAGGCCAAGGGGTATATATGATTGTTTCCGAAATTAAGTTAAATACCCGGTTTAGTTCTGTGTAAGTTCATGTGTTTGGTAGCAAAAGGATAGGTATGCATAAACGAATTCATAACATGTGCTGAGATATATTATCAAATCGCTCATTCTTTTCCTGATACATGTATGTAAATGCTCAACTTTGAGCGCGTTTTTTTCAAAATCACTGCAAAGTCGCAGTACCCCTTGACCATTTCAGTTGTCACATGCACTCATACTGGACTATCTACTGAATTGTCACATTTGTGCAATTTTATCAGAATGGTATAACGTCCTTAAGTAGTTGTGGATTTTTCATCTATTCTCTAATCAGATACAAGTTTTCCAATTTTAAGGTCATTGTTTCAAAAAATTAAACTGTTCTAGGATAATTTGTATAATGGTTCGATTAAAATTTTGAAATATTATATTCAAAATAGAAACTATTGAACTCATATGTAGAAAAACTGTATAGAATTTCTGAATTTGTACTCTTGATTTTATACAATTAGAGATGTAAAACTATATGTCTATTGAGACAACTATTATGTTTCAAATACTCTTTATTCTCATGCACGTAAATAAAATTATAAAATTTCAACCAATATAAAAATTATGTATACATATATCATTAATCACTCAATAGACATATATTTTACAGATTATATCGTGATTTACTGCAATGGGTAAACTTCAGTTAGAGCAGTGTTTGTCCGGACACAAAGGTAGAGTGTGGAACGTTGCGTGGCATCCGTTGGGCAAAATTTTAGCCACTTGTGGTGAAGACAAAACGATCAGAATATGGGGTCACGATGGAAAAAAGTGGGTTAACAAAACTATTTTAACAGATGGACACCAACGTACTATAAGAGAAGTTGCGTGGTCCTCATCCGGTAATTATTTGGCATCGGCAAGCTTCGATGGAACAACTGCAATATGGGATAACAAAATAGGTATTTTCTTTTTAGTTTGATTACTGTGAAGGTGAATAGTTTTTAATGTATATATTTTTCAGGAGAATTCGAATGTAATGCTACTCTTGAAGGTCACGAAAACGAAGTCAAAAGTGTTGCCTGGTCTCCTTCAGGTCAACTTTTAGCTACCTGTTCAAGAGATAAATCAGTTTGGATTTGGGAAGTTACCGGTGATAATGATTATGAATGTGTTACTGTACTTAATGCGCATACACAGGATGTCAAAAAAGTATGTCTAACTAAACTCATAATATTAATATGTAGGTTTCCCATATTGAGCAAGCATTTCGAAAATTGAATTGAAAGGTTCTGATATTGAGATGCTCTAAATAGTTTCATTCAATTTTCAGAATATGTAATTTGAAATGGATATCATTTAACATGAAGTAGTAAAGCTATATTTAATATTCAATTACATATATGTTCTATTTTTTTTTTGTAACAGGTTGTATGGCATCCGGTGAAAGAACTTTTAGCATCAGCATCCTATGATAATACAATAAAAATCTTCAAAGAAGATCCATCGGATAACGATTGGTTTTGTGCTTGCACTTTACAATCGCATCAGTCTACAGTATGGAGTTTAAGCTTCGATAAGACCGGAGATAGATTAGCTAGCTGTAGCGATGATCAAACTGTAAAGATATGGAAAGAATATCTTCCGGATAACACAGAAGGCATTGCGACGCCTGACAATTTGCCAGTTTGGAAATGCATTTGTACATTATCCGGTTTTCACACTAGGACAATATATGATATTTCATGGTGTCACGAAACAGATCTTATAGCTACCGCCTGCGGAGATGATATTATAAGGATTTTTAAGGAATCTGTTGATTCCAAATCAAATGATCCGAGCTTTGAACTGATATGTACTGAACACGGTGCACATTCTCAAGATGTCAATGCAGTCAGATGGAATCCCAAAGTGCCCAAGCAATTAGTTTCTTGTAGCGATGATGGAGATATAAAAATTTGGAATTTTAACGAATAAAATATTTCTGTTGAAGGTGTTTATGTATGCATTAATTTTAATTTTATGGATGTAGCAAAAATTTAGTTATTTTTTTTCATTTCAATTGAATTTGGTATGGAATTGGAATAAATGCGATTTGTATATTTTATGAAATATATATACTATTAATAAAAAATATTGGAAATTTCATTACCAAACTTTCCATATATAAGTTTTTCAATTTTAGTCCGATATTTTATAAATCGAATCAGACTGTTTTATGCACACTATTTCCTGAATTATTCTTACATACACATTTATATTCAATCATTGAAATATTGAACTTGAATTGGAAAACTTTTAATGCACCAAGGAACAGTTCTTCAACTATTGGTTATTACTGTCAGCTGATGATTGAAAGACCAGTTCTAATTTAAGTGAAAATGATCAAATCGCATATTTCTTTTGCTTGTTTACAGAGAAATAGATGATCACACCGTTCATTAAAAGAAGTTGTTTTTTGATTTCCAACTTTTCAAGAAAAATGTCGAACAAACAAGGAATTTCTTTAGAAAATGTATTGGATGGTCTTAAACGATTTGCTCCTTTGTCACTTTCTGAAAAATGGGACAATACTGGATTACTTATCGAGCCATATACATCTAGGCATTATAAATTATAGATAGTTAAATATGCATTTCATTTAAAGACTTATATTAGTAACTTTTTTGCTAAATTTCAGGCCAATTTTAAAAATTCTCCTCACAAATGACTTAACTGAAGATGTTATGCAAGAGGCGATTTCGAATGAAACCGAATTGATTATATCATATCATCCTCCAATATTTTCACCGCTCAAGTCAATAACTCAAAAGTAAAAGATGTCATCTAGCTGACAATAAGTACCTAAATCAATGAAAAACATATTTTTTTCAAATTTCATTTTGTTATAGGACATGGAAAGAAAGAATTATTGGCAGATGTTTAGAAAACAGAATCGCATTATACAGTCCTCATACAAGTTGGGATTCGGTTATCAGTGGAGTAAATGATTGGTTAGCCGAAAGCTTACCCGAACACAACAAGCAACCCATTTCTGAAGGCGATACTCCTGGAATGGGACCCGGACGGTATTTTTTTTCTTATCATTTACAAAAATCTTTCGTACTTTATAAAATTGACTGTTTATATGTTTTAAGGCTCTGCTTTTTGACAAAATCTGTGCCGCTGGAACAGATTGTCAAATCTTTAAAGAAACATATCGGAATTGATCATTTACAGATAGGTTTGGCTAAAGGTGCTACTCTATCCACTGAAATAAAATCGGTAGCTTTGTGTGCGGGATCTGGAGCATCGTTACTTCGAGGAGTCAAAGCTGATTTGTATTTAACAGGTATCTTAAACTAACTCATATGTGTAATTTTATAATTTGAAAATCTTGTAAATCTGTCGCTGATTTGGATGAAACTTGGTTAAAATGTAGTACCTATTCATAAGTATAAATACACGAATCTTCCACAATGAATTAAGTTGCGTTAAAAAGAGGTGAAGACAAGCAAGGTACAAGATTAAAATTAAGGTAAAAAGAAAACTTATAAAAAATTATCCCAAGTTTTATTTATAAAAATCATTTTCTTGATTGTGTACAAGTGAAATTGCTTAAAAAAAAACCGTAAATAGGATATGGGTGTATGATAAAATAAAAAAATCAGGAGTTAAATTTTAATATACTATTCTATGTATAATAGTATCCTTGTTAAAATATTCAACAGTTCAGTACTATATCGGCATTCCATACTTTGATTCCTAATTTTTCATGAACTGTTGAGAATTAATAATTTTTTTCAGTTCAGTATTTTTCATGTTTATAGGTATAATACTAATACAATAGATTTCAACCAAGTTATTTCAAAATTGGTGAACTAAGGTACACAAGGTCTCCTAGTATTTTGAGGTGCATAAAGTGTGAATTTTCAGGTGAAATGGGTCACCATGAAGTTTTGGATGCTGTGCATAATGGAGCATCGGTGATTCTCACTAATCATTCTAATTCCGAGCGTGGTTTTTTGAAAACTTTTGCCCCAAAGCTTGAAGATATGCTGAACAATAATGTTCAAGTGATTGTCAGTACAAAAGATCACGATCCCTTAGAAACTGTATGAAATACAATGTACCGATTGAAAATCATTGTAACATAAATTTATATTTACATAAATGTATTTTATTTAATATCGCCATAGTTATACAATTTTAACAATTTTGGAGTAGCTAATGAACAATCTAACACTTCTAAGAATGGTACGTTTTCTTCATTTCTGCGATGATTAGCAACTCTTTTATATGTAATGAAGAAAACTTCGCGTGTCGAGAGAGATTCACAATATGAATAAAACAATCGTTGTTCCACGGGGAAATCAGTATTGAGTCCATTTTTAAATGGTCTGTAGAAGAGTTGTCCTCGGCTGGAAAGTTTTTCAATATCTCTCCACTGATTGAGAGGAATACCCAATAGAATAGCAACGAGATCTCCTCGAAAGAACACTGTAGCTTCACCGGCTACATCCTTGATTCTAACGATGGACGTGGAGCGTATGCCTTGATAAATTTTGTCCACTTTGACGGAATCGATGCTATATGAGACGAGAGCACTCCGAGCGACTTCACCTATGCGGAGTCTGCAAGCAGCATCAGATAATCTGATAAATGGTGGGTCGATATGAAAACTTCTCCGATTAGACATTTTTTTAGTGATAAAAAAGCTCTTTTTAACTTGGTTTCGAAGAGAGAACACATTATATTTTGAATGACCCTTTGACAGTTCACAATGAACTGTCACTTTTCGTTTGGCGCCATTTGAAAATGTGGACACATTAAAAAAATATTCGTGCCATATTTTCGAAATAAACAGAGGTAAAGATACAATAAAAATAATCGAGAAATAAAAAGACGGAATTTTAATATATATGGGAGATTCGATCCGGGTGGGAGAAGGGAGATATATATGGTAGGTAACCTATATACCATAGGTATACACCTCATGATATCCAGTCGTATAAGCATTGTTAAATTTCGATCGATTTTATAAATTATAACCCTCATAAAATTAAGGGAGTTAAAACGCTTAGGATTTGTATATACCTATGACAAAGGTTTGACTCGGTTTTCGATAGGGTACTTTGAGCACGTTATTGACGAACGGTAGCTCTAGCTTTCATTAGTTTGATAGCTACCGATCACCCATAGCGTGCACCAAATTTCCTATGGAAACCCACATAAAACGTTGTCATGTGGACAGGGACTTAATCCCTTCATTTCTTTTTATTTCCAATTTTCTAGAAATTTAAATACAAATCTTTGAAAATAGATAGATTTAATTCTTTGGTAATATTATTGAATTTACTTGAAAAATATAGGTATTTAGCCACTATTTAAAAATGCGTTTACCCTTCAAACCCTTAACCATTCTTTATTAATTTCTATATAAAAGATGTATAATTTTTTGATCAATACGTTCCGAAAAAAAAATTTGTTGGCCCTGAAAAGGACCTTTTCGCTACTTATTTAAAAAAAATATATAATGTTGTTCATGTAAAAAGATATCATAGATCGATTTTATTACTTTTAACAGTTTTAGATTTGACGATTTTCTTGAATTTAGGTTTTTCAGTGGGTAGTTTATCAGAATTTTTCATAGGTGATTTGAAAGCTTTTGAAGGAACATTCTTACTAACTGCAGTCTTTTTATTCTTTATAGATTTTGTTTTGCTATCTTCGGAAGAGTCGATCTTCTTATTTTTCTTCTTTTCAACAGTCGTTGAAGATTTCGAACTACCTTTATTTTTCTTTTCATTCTTATTTGCTGAAGAAATTGAAGATTTGGAGTTTTCTTCACTTTTCTTTTTCTTTTTATTTTCCAATTTGAAACTGCCCACTGCTCCTGTTCCTTTGGTTTGTACGAGAGTTCCTGAAGTGACAGCGTTTTTAATATACTTCTTTATAAAAGGAGCCAGTTTATCAGCATCGGCCGAATAATTAGCTGATATGTATTTTTTGATGGCTTGTAATGAAGAGCCGCTTCTTTCTTTCAAGTCTTTTATAGCTTGAACGACCATTTCTGAAGTTTTGGGGTGAGAGAGTTTTATCTTTGGTTTTTTTATACCAGATAAATTGTCAATTTTCAATAAATTCGAAGCTCCAATTACGTCCTTAGTGATCGCCATTTTATCGCTTCGTTAGTTTACTGTTGATCACTGGATATGACTTTTACGAAGGCTATGCGAAACTGATTTGAAAAATGCAACAATAAGCATTGTTTAGTAAGCATTAGTGCCAACTGTCATTTCGGAAAGGTCTAATTGAAAAATTCTTCTCATATTGGAAATAAGTGCTTTTTAAGTTTAATTGTAAGACTCTGGACGCATGATGGACGTTCGACCCAGCCCTGAACTGAAACCAGTTATAAAATAAAATTAAAGAGTGTGTTGCAAATATTTTTGTCTAAAAAAAAATTGTATGCGTTATATTGGCACCAGTGATTGACAGCTGTCACTTCATAGTACGGTGTCATTCGTATTTATATAGGTTTATGATTTTATTTTGACATGGTTTATTGAGGTTTATTCGATTATTTTGATTTGAAATCAAAATGTACACTTTGCTCCATGGGTTTTACAAATATTTGGTTCAAAAAGACGAATACTGCATACTGATTTTGGGCTTAGACAATGCAGGAAAGACGGTTGGTGTATTCAGTTCTTGTATTTTCGTTTTCTTACATTTATTAATGGATAGTTGGGTTCCTCATGCATTTTTGTAGAAACTTTTGTAAAATCGGGGAATTCTACATTTTTAGAAAGGTAATAGCCTAAGCATAATAATAAAAAAAAAACAATCCAGAGTATTTATTTATATACTGTTGCATTTCTTATGCCGGAAAAAATACAAATGGAGATTGTTTTTCCTAATGCTTATACTTAATCATTTTCAAAAATGTACATTTTTCCCATTTTCGTGAAGTTCCAACATATGTTCAAATTTGAAGATAAGGAACCCGATTATCAGGCAAATCATAATTTTACAGACATATTTAGAAGCTGCGAAGACTAAGCTGTCCAAAAACTATAAGGGAATTCATCCCAGCAAAATTACAACAACTGTTGGGTTGAATATTGGTAAAATTGTGGTGGGTGGTGTCCAACTTAATTTTTGGGACTTAGGCGGCCAAGAAGAACTTCAATCTTTATGGGATAAAGTATTATATTTTATTTATAAGTTGATTTTTTATATAATATTTTTTTCATTAGATTAAAATTTTCGCATTTTTTCAGTACTATGCTGAATCGCATGCTGTAATATATATTGTTGATTCTTCAGATAGAGATAGAATATCTGATTCTAAAGAAACTTTTGGTATATTTTTGAAATATTAATTTTTACAGTATTTTATAGTAGTTAATAAAAGCCTTCCATTTCAAGGTCAATATTTTAAAAACTAAATAACACTATTAAAACATTCCATTATTTAAATTATCTTAAAACATCTTGATTTTTTTGAAGTTGAAAATACTGAACGTTAATTGGAAAATATTGTATACAAAGAAGAAAATTTTTAACATATTTTAGTTTGAAAAGATTTCTTCATTTCTAGTCAGTGGGAAATGTTCAATTTTAAATAAATAAAAATCATCAATTTCATGAAAGATGCAAAAAGTGTTATATTTATAAAATTTCTGTTTGTATCTATGTTTCAGATAAAATGATTTCTTCTGAACATCTGAAAGGAGTACCTTTGCTTGTGCTAGCTAATAAACAAGATATACCAGATTGTATGGGTGTTCATACTGTTAAACCAATATTTAATCAAAATGCTCATTTGATCGGTTCTCGAGATATCATGTTGATGGCAGTTTCTGCTTTAACTGGGTATTTTGGATTTTTCTAACATCAATTTTTAAATGTTTAAGTTATTATTTGCAATCAGTTCTAATGAATATCCACTTGATTTTCAGTGATGGTGTCGACGAAGGAATTCACTGGTTAGTAGATTGTATTAAACGAAACAATTTAGCAAGGCCTCCTCGGAATCAAGACGATTCATTATGACTAAATCAAATCTCATGTCATTCCTATAGCATATTTTTTATAAATTTATTTATACTGTGTATTTATAAAATAATCACTAAGAAATGAAGTAATATTTCATGTTTTATTGATTTTTCGAACGGTGATACAAATATTTGAATATAATCCCACTAATTATGTTGTACACTAATGTAAGTCATAGTTAATAATTCGTTTTCAATTATGACCAGGCAATTAAAAAGGGAAGGGAGCAACTGATAAACGGATTTGATAAGACTGTGAATACACCTGCTCTAGAGTCAGTATTGGTGGTTTTCTTATCTCGGCTCAGTATTTACATTGTGTACGATGAAGTGCACAGCGCTCTTTAGAACATTTGAAAATTTACTCTTATGTATAAGTTAAACAATAAAGTATTCGATAGTAATTGAATCCACAATGGATATGTATCCAGTTTATGAGCAAGATTGGAGTATACTTCCGCCGGAGCACAACCGCAGGTAATTTTACAGTTCATTAGTCATGGTAGACGTGACGTTTGTATCGATAGATAAGTTGTAGAGTCGCTCATCTGTGTGAAAACTGAAAACGACATTTGTTTTTAATCAGACCTTTCCTATTTGACCGCTGCCATAATCGATTTTCATTAAATTAGTGATCATATTAAATCAGGACGTGATCGGAGTGAATTGTGACAGTACTGTACCTATTTAAAATAAAGTGTTATTTTGATTTTCGATTAAATCATATTCAATATATTCCTACCTATTGTAATTTTGGTTTATCGGTTTACAAATTGTCTATATTGTAAAATGATAAATAAGTTTAGAGTTGAAGGAAATGCTTCGTTGATTAATTTTGTTCGATTCAAATGTACGAAGTATGTAAAGGAACAAATTTTTATCGACTTATTGAAAATGTCGTTGAAATTTACATATAAATTTTCCGATTCGAGTTCAATACTTATTTTCTGTTATTTGAAAACGTTTTGAGAATTGTACTAGTTTTTTTTTTATAATAAATGAAATAAAATTATCGATCGATAGTAAAATTCTTTTGAAATGTTAAATAAATGCCGGAAAATCGATTTCAGATTATGGATTCCGATTTTCCAGGTAAAAAGATATGAAATGGGGTAAACGAAGAAGACAGATGTGTACGCGCTAATGAATCTGTAACTATACTAATTGCCGATTTCATCGATATTCCCTATTGTAGTTAAAATTATAATTACATACATTTAAGATTGAGAATCGTATACGAAAATTTAAAAACGTTTCAGGTGATGCGGCGTCGAATTGGCATTTCATGTTTTTGTAATATTTTCATTTAATAAATGCATCGACGGCTCTCGAATAAAATAGGCGAAGCACAAAATAAGATATCGTCGATCGAAATTCCTCGATCGGCATCGAAACGACACGTGTTTTACGAAGTTTTTCCCAAACTTGTCGAATCTGAGAATATAAAATCGATTATGTTTCTTACGTTAATTATAAATAAGGTCAATATTAGAATCGTATTAATATAAAAGCGTCACTTCGTCAATATGAAAGACGGCATCGAAACGGATGACCTTTCGAACTCGTGCACGTTTCGTACGATTCGAACCGACAAATAGACGTTTTGACGCATTCTGATTCTTATAACGAAGGGAATAAGATTCGTAATCGTATCGAAATACTTCTGAAACGTCACCGCATTGATATGAAAAGCGGCGTCGAAACGGCGACCTCTTTAAACGCGCGTACACCTGCGCTACGTGAAACGTTTATAACAAATGTAAACTATTGTAGTCTTTATTTTTTATGTAAATAAGATAAAAAATCGTATGCGATTGAGGTGCGAAACGTCATCGAGATTGTACGAGAGCGGCACCGGAGCGGAGGGGGTCGCGCGTGCGCGTTCGAGCCGTGCGCTTCGCGAGTCGCCGTGACTTTGCGGAGGGCGCGCTCCGGCCGCTCTTCGCGCTGATCGCCGCGCTTCGCCCCCCGAGGCTCCGCCCCCCGGGCGCGCGCCCCCGAGGCCATGAACGCCTCCGAGTCCGGGTGAGCGCCGCCCCCGCCCTCGCCCCTCGCCCCTCGCCCCCCGTCGCCGCCGCTCTCCCCGCGCCCTCCCCGTGTGCGGGGGCCGACGTCACCGACAGCTGTCAGAGCGCGCGCCCCTCGATCGTAGAGGCGTTCGCTTCCATATTCGAGCCGCCTCGAAGTCGCGCGTCGTTCCACGTCAATCGTGCATCCGGATCGACCGGATTTTCATCAGCCGTCATTATCGACGAAATCGGTTCCGGTTTCGGTTTCCCGTTTCGTTCTCCAACTCGATCGCCGGTCCGTTCTCAAATTCTGCACAGATTTCGTTCGACGAGTCGACTACGGCCAGCACACCGTTCTTTCGAATCGCCAGCTTCAAAACCTATATAATTATTTTAACGCCAGTTTAAATGACGCGCAATCGTCAAGCTTAGAGATTTGTAGGTTTCAACTATCGCACCGCGTCAGTTATATTCGAATCGGTTTCGTTCGATCGAATCCCCGATCGTTCGATTCCTATCGGATAGTGTAATTGCATTACTACACGATGCATTTGTCTAAATCGTATACTGTTTTCGTTCAAAACCAGCCTCAACTAGACTAATCTTTATTTTAACGCTCGTCGCGAACTCTCATTATAATTTAGTATAAATAACTTTCTCGACCGTCGTTTCCAATCATCGAAATGATTATTGTCGCCGAAAGGATGTTAATCTTACCCAGAACTAGATAGTTATATTGCGATTTATAAAATTTACACCATTTTTCAAAGTCATCGGATTTTTCGTACTTTTTTTGAATTTTAAAACTACAACTTTAACATATGGTGCAGTTTGTCAACATGCAAAAGAAAATATCGATCACGGAAAATTATACAAATAGATTATATTAAAAAAAATGTGTACGTGTAGTCTCTATAAACAAATAATCGATAATATCAAATATATGTTTATTCGTTTTTCAGATTCAATCCGGCGTTCAACATTGCAGCTATCAAACAAGTCGTAAATGAGGCGATCGAAAGAGGTCAGTTCATTCAATTTTTTATGATCGCTCTATAAATTTGTAGGACGAATGCATTTCGTACTCGTATCATTTCTATGTTTATTATAAATATTGTGAAAAATATTTCAGTTCGTATGCCGACGCCTACGCGACTCCGAGATCTAATTCGACAAATAAGAGCCGCCAGAACCGCCGCCGAAGAAAGAATAGTAGTCAATAAAGAATGCGCTTATATTCGTTCAACTTTTAGAGAAGAGGACAGCGTTTGGAGGTATTCTTTCGAATGCAAAATTAAATTTAATCATTTTTACTTTATTTTAATTATTTTCATCATTTTTATTTAGATGTCGAAACATAGCCAAACTGTTGTATATTCACATGCTCGGCTATCAAGCGCATTTCGGTCAGTTAGAATGTTTAAAGTTGATCGCGAGTTCCAGATTCACCGACAAACGTATCGGTTATCTTGGAGCCATGTTGCTCCTGGATGAAAGACAGGACGTCCATCTTCTCATCACCAACTGTTTAAAGAAGTAATTTTGATAGATTGTTCGTATTGTGTTATTTTAAATTCGAATTTATTTTTCATCTCTTTAATATTGTTCACAGCGACTTGAATAGTTCTACTCAGTTTGTGGTCGGATTAGCGTTATGCACTTTGGGCGCGATAGCATCTCCAGAGATGGCCAGAGATCTGGCATCGGAAGTAGAAAGGTTGATCAAGTCGCCTAATGCATACATCAAGAAGAAGGCCGCTCTTTGTGCTTTTCGCATCATCAGACGAGTGCCAGATTTAATGGAAATATTTTTGCCGGCCACGCGAAGTTTACTGACTGAAAAAAATCATGGTCTGTTTGTCTACTATTTCATTGATTTAATTTTGATTGAATTCTAAAATTTTGTGTTGTTATAGGAGTGCTTATAACTGGAGTCACATTAATAACAGAAATGTGTGAAAATAGTGCCGATACGCTGAATCATTTCAAAAAGGTATTTTTCGCTCAACATTTTTTCACAATATACACTAAAATAAACTTATATGTTAATCTGTTAAAAACTAATAAACGATTTTATTGAAAAAAAAAAAAACATCGTGAACTAATTTAGGTTTTTTGTTTTATGGTGATATAGGAAAGTGGACAGCGTGAGGTAAAAATCAACAATAAGAATTTAATTCTTAATTTTGCATGGCATTAAATGTCGTTATTTTTGATTTTTCGCAGTTTCTCCATTCATATTCAATTGAATTAACATTTTCTTTGTTTTATACAAAATCGTTATAATATTTTATTTCATTTCACAATGTAACTAATAGTTTCATTTTCACGTTACTACATATTCAGGCAGTGTATTTAAAATCGCTGTCCTCACATTCATCATATATTGAACAATATTTTTTTATGTTGGCTTTGAATATTTTATAGATTTATATGTTCAACGAAGAAATTTGTTAACATATTCATCATGAACACTAAATTATGAATAGAGTAAATGCACTCAATTTTAAGGTGTTTCATTATTACTTCATTTCATTTAAATGTATTTTTTGTGGTTATGATTATAATAAATGTTTTATTTTTCCCATTTTTCAATGCAATCACTTGATAAATCAGCCAAAATACTTCATCCTAGGAAACAAAATTGTACTTTTTATATTAACTCAATGTTTAGATATTGTCATTATTGGACTGCCTTTTATTTGAGTGTATATTGAATGTGTTTGAAGTTTCAATCAAGAATCATCTGAGATTTATTTTTTGTTGCAGATCGTCCCGAATTTAGTGAGAATTTTGAAAAACCTCATATTGGCAGGTTATTCACCTGAACATGATGTTAGCGGTGTCTCCGATCCTTTCTTACAGGTTATTTTAGTTTAGAATATTAGAAGTTAAGTATTTTAGAATGTTCTACATAAATTTTATTTTATTTTTTTCAGGTCAAAATACTTCGTTTACTTCGTATACTAGGTAAAAATGATGTAGAGGCTTCAGAAGCGATGAATGACATTTTGGCCCAAGTTGCTACGAATACTGAAACTAGTAAAAACGTTGGAAATACTATATTATATGAAACAGTTCTGTCTATCATGGATATCAAATCGGAGAGCAGTCTGAGAGTTTTAGCTATCAATATATTGGGAAGATTTTTATTGAACAATGACAAGAACATTCGGTACGTTGCCTTGAATACTTTATTGAGAACTGTTCACGTTGACACGTCAGCTGTACAAAGACATAGAACTACTATATTAGAGTGTTTGAAGGTATTTTACTATTTTGACGAGATTTTATAGTGTTATTCAGCTGGTTGAATTCATATTTTGACATTGTAGGATCCAGATGTTTCAATCAGAAGAAGAGCAATGGAACTATCTTTTGCACTGGTGAATGCGCAAAATGTTAAAACTATGATGAAAGAGTTACTATCATTTTTGGAACGTTCTGATCCCGACTTTAAGTCTCAATGTTCCAGCGCTATAGTTTTATCTGCTGAAAAGTATGCACCTAACAAAAGATGGCATCTTGATACTCTTTTAAAAGTCTTAATTGCGGTATAATTTTGTTATTATTTAGATTCATTTTGAAGTATCAGCTTCTTCAATGATTATATGTTTTAGGCTGGAAACTATGTGAGGGATGACATGGTTTCGTGTACGATTCAATTGGTATCAGGATGTGGCGATAATTCACTGCAAGCTAGAGCGGCACGTCGCCTTTGGGGTGCCTTATCAAGCGGTTTGGCTGCCGAAAAACAACCGCTAGCACAGTGTGCTGCTTGGATTATCGGTGAATATGGCGATATGCTTGTGGATCCATCTACTGCTGATGAAGAAGGTATTATTCTTATTTCGATCATGTTTTATGTATTTTAATAATTTGAATCTATTGATTATGTATGTAGATGAAACTGGAACACCAACTGAAGATGATATAGTCGACGTTTATCAAAAATTATTATGGTCTACTCAATTGTCAATGACTACGAAACAATATTTGTTGCTTTCATTGACAAAGTTATCTACAAGGTTTACACAGGGCGATGAGTATGTCTTTCATAATAGAAAAACTAGTTTGGCTTTTATGTTCAATATTTACAATAAGTTTTTTTTATTAAGGAAAACCCGTCAGATAATAGACACCTTCGGTTCACACTTAAATGTTGAATTACAACAGAGAGGTGTGGAATTTTCTCAACTTTTCAAACGCCATGCACCATTAAGAGCAGCATTGTTAGAAAGAATGCCACCGCTAGAAATAGTCAATCAGACAAACACTGATGCGAACGATGAAAATAGTGCTATACACTTTAATGGAGATGACATTTCAGCTAACACTAGTCCATCTCATCGTTTGCAAGATGAGGTGATGCTGAATTTTTACTGTATATCTTTGCATTTTACAAATTTAAAATGTTTAAAATTTCCCACAGAATGCCTTACTTGATTTGCTGGGCGGTTCAGATATGATGGGCAGTACGGATGTCATTCAAACATCAAATAAAAGTAACAACCCCAACACTAATGTCACATCGAATAACCAGGTAATTAGTTATTTTCCATATGATTTGTCAATAGAATCACATACATATATATCACAATTTTTTAGCAATACTTGCTGGATCTTCTTGGTGAATTGGATTTAAGTACGCCATCAGCACCCACTATAACCAATAATTCACATGAGCAGAGTCATATTGATATACTTTCTAATTCTAATATGACTGCGAATTTGGTGAATAATAATGTTTCACCAGCACCTCTGTTCGGGATGAATTCTCCGACACAGCATAACAATTCAAATTATTTGGTCGATGGTCTTTTTTCTGACAGTATTATCGAAAAGCCAGGTATACAATTCTTTATGTTGTAAAGTTGATATAATGCTTTTTTCATTATTGAACAGCTGATATACTTAATTTGTTGTTTTTCAGTTGAAATGCCATCAATAACGGCTTTGAATAAGGGTGGTCTCAAAATTTTATTCACTTGGGAGAAAAGTAAAGAACAATTAGATACAATCAATATTACAATGACTGCGCACAATTCGTTGTCTTCGACTATGACCGATTTCTTATTTCAAGCAGCAGTGCCCCGAGTAAGATACTTTATTTAATTACTAAATTTATGTTAAAACTGTTCTTTAGATAAGCAATAATATTGCCATTGTATTGTTTCCTTGTTGAAACAGCATAACTATTTAGAATTGAAAGTTATGAATATTAAAATTTATGTGTACTTTTATCATTTTAGACTTTCCAAATACAAATGCTTTCTCCTTCCGGAGCTTTGATTCCGTCCCAGGGTGAAGTTACCCAAGTACTTAAAATAACTAATACAACAAAGGTACGTAAGTGTTTTGTTTATTCTTCAGTTTTGTGAATTTACAATGGACATATTAATCTTTTTCAGGCTGTGCTGCGTTTGAGAATCAAAGTCTCATACAGTGTAGACGGTTCTGCAGTTTTGGAGCAGACCGAAGTTAACAGTTTTAATATAGACATGTGGAACTGACACGGTCTTCATACACCCTTCATATTTGACGTGGGTGAAAAGTTTTCCATGTTTTCGATAGAGAATCACTTTGAAACAATCAACGGGCGCGAGGAGCGCTGTTGCATCGGTCGAATTTCGTAGGTTTTTTCGTCACTAATTGTAAATATATTTTGACTAAATTGGTGTTACGTATGAGACTGTCTACAATATCAAAACACTAAACGGCTGTAAAATTATTCTATTGAGGCGAGGTGTGTGAACTCTTAAAATCTCATTGTATATGCATCGTGCTCTCCTTTCGTTTACCAACTTTTGTTTGTTGTATTGAAATTTGTTTGTAAATTTTATAATAATCAAGCAATATTCCTTATTTTCACATTTATAGTATTTTTAAATGATAAGTTTTGTTTTATTAGAGGACATAAGTTTTAAATTGTAATGTATTCAGCATTAGTAATTTTTTGTTGCATTTCTTCAATGTTGAGTCAAAATTTATAGAAAAATTTTTGAATAGAGATGCTTAATGTTTATTCTCTTTGTCAATGAACTTTGAAGATTTTGTATCTACTTATTTTGCATTTGTCAATCACGAAGATGATTTAAAGTGAACAGACTCCTTATATACTTGATTTTGTACAAGCAAAACTTTAAAACCTGAATTATTTTCTCTGAATTGATATGAAATTTTCAATCTTAACTTATAACTATAATGCAATTTTAAGAAATAAATTATTTTCCTTTTCTAGAACATTGTATGGAAACAGTCTACGTAAATTTTATCATTGCTTTTCTTGTACTGTACACTAATTTTTTTACGTATTTTTATTTAGTCATTTATATCCCACATTATTTTTATTGTATTGAATAACCAAAATTTTTATTTGAATCATTTGTTTATGTATTTATATATATAGTAGAATATTTATTTTTTAAATTTATATGTGAAGACGCTACTGGAACTTTAATTGTGTAGTCGAATAGAATTAATAGAACGGCTTGTATTGGAACGATTTCTAAAGCTAGAAAATTTCTTTGAAAACTGCTTATTTTACATTGAAAAGTATTGATCAAGGAATAAAAAAAATGTAATATTTTCACGCATGATTTTATTTAGACAGATTTTAATGTTAGTTGCACTCGAGTATGTGATAAAAGCCTCAACATTCCATATACTTAAAGAAACTCGTTATCATCATCCTGCGTTCGTCAAATTGAACTAATTTTTGTAAACTGTAAATTTTATTGTCTAGCATATAGTCGCCATCGAACGTAATCTTCGCTCACGGCGAAAAGAAAGGCTGAGCTTTTCTAAGCTTGTAAAATATGTTAATATAAATATATATTCTTTAAAGGTGTATACATTGAGCAGATAAATCAATAATTATATTAATTATCAAGTGTAAATTAAAAGTAAGGGTGTATAAAGAAAAAAAATGTTTGGATTTTACTTTCGTTTCGGATTATTTGATTTTGTTATCTGAAAAATATTCAAGTATACAATCGGGTTTTGATAGTTATAGATTGAAGTGAAGATATTTTTTCATTTTTTCTATTCTAAATACAGAATCATGAAAGCGTTTCACTCTCGAGTACTATTCCAGGATGTAGAATTATTAGAAATAAGGTACAGGTACACATGTTTAAAATGAGCATATTCTTCATACATTAAAAAATCAGGTTTTGAGTATACTCAATACTAATAATTTCCTTGGATATATGCCACTAGGTAGTAATAATTTGACTAGTGGAATACTGTTGTGCTATTCATTAGCGTGTGTATCTATAGCCTTATTTCGCTGTTATATGAGAAAAAGCGTTCAGTCCATTCTTATTAATGTTTAGTTTGGTGCTTCTTATACATAAAATTTGTTATATATTACAGAATATTTTTAAAAAAATGTTAACATCATAGATTTCTTGTAATTCAATATGATCTGATGAGAACTTCATGCACTGGCGTGATCAGATGACTTTGGAATATTTCTTCGGTGATTTATTCAAAAATTTGATTGTGTCACTGCATAATATTGTTGGAAGTGATATGCCGAGTTCGACTAGTGTGTTTATATTTTCAGTCAACTCCCCACTGCAAATTTTTTAGTTTGGTTGAGTGTATGACATATTTTCAATTATAATCTCTTAATGCACTGACCATCCGGTACTTATATGATTTTTTCGTATTCAAAGTGGTTGCGTCTTAAAAAAAAAATTGATCACTTGGCATAAATTTTAAACTAACCCTTGTGTAATTAATATTAATAGAAATCATGGAGATAAGATAAATGCTTTAAGTCATTATTTTATTTAAAAAATAAACATGCATCAGAACGAATTCTTTATTTTCATTTTGACATTCATCAGTTTTCCTTTATGAGTTAAGTGAAAATAGTAAAATATCACAAAGTATCGATACATGTATCATTTGCATGTTAAATTGGTAAACTCCACAATCAGATCTTGAATATTGGATTGATAATATCAACAAGTAAATTGTATTATACTTTATAGGAACAAACATGTGCCCATAATTATGACAATCTGTTAAGTTCTGTTTTGAAAAATTTATATTTTTTCAGTGTGGAATGTTAAGACTAACATTGTGAACTGAAATAAACGCTTAATTATTTTCAATTTCTCAACTAACGTCACTGTCACAATTATAGATGCACATGTAAGTATTTAATACAGTTTTGCAGAGTTCATCAAAATAACCAAATAGTTATAATATTTTATATGATTCATCAATAGCATCATTCGACCATTGCATTATCGGCAGGCTTTCCTGAAACACTATTGAAGAGCCTGTCTTTGATCATTTGAGCCATCAGTCCATGGATTACTTCAATGGTGGTTTTGCACGAGTCCTTGGTAGCTTTCATCAACTTGTCTTCGGTCCGCTTTTCGTGCGGGTCTGCTCCGCCTATAATGAATCCTCCGCGTGCTCAAATATCAAAATAGAAACCTTAGGATGCCACATTATTTCAACAAATTCAACAAACTGATTCATTTACTCACCAAGAGACACTTCCGACTGCTCCAGTTTGTCGGATAAATCGAATATTTGTCCCGTAGTGTAATCTGCATTGGTAAGCAAGCTCGAACTGCTCAGCGTATTCACCCAATACTTGTTCCATAAAGAATCTAACAGTTTACGATCTAGCGAAGATTTGAAATAGGAAACCTCTAGTGAGTAATACTGTTTGCAGTGAACTCCGAAATCTTCTATTTTGTTCAGTGGAATAGTTTGATATTCGGAAGGTTCTTCATTAGCCGGTTTATAACCCTACATGCATAAATTTAAGTTTGATTACTTGGAAACTAATCGTTCATATTTCACATTTTATTTACCTTGGGATAAGTTCTAAATGCACCTAAACATACTTTTCCAGCAGAAATGGTTCTTACAGGATCGATAACTATAGCAACAAAAGGTTCTTGGAAACTTTGGTTCAGCATTTGAGTTGATACGTCGATTCCTGATAACCAACATCCATAACCGGGATGACTGTGATACCATCCAATGGCATTTTCATGTCTACCGACCTAAAAATCAACATATTGAATATAGGAACTGATAAAACATTCAAGTGTAAGTTTGATTATTCGAATCATTTAAAATAAACAAAAAAAATCATCTAGAATGTAGTATGTGCATATAATTTTCTATCAAGAGTATTTTTTAATCAGGGTTCTAGTGTATTTCAAAACTCTGAGAGACCAATACCTGTTTTGCAGCTTCTATATAAGCAGTCATATATTCGTAGGCTTGTGCTTGAGCGTTTACTCTAGTTTCGGTACCTTCGACTGGCAAAGCGAAAGAATCCATAACCAGCATTGTGTTTGCGTCTACTTTACCTGATAAAAAGAAATAAATGTGTAATAAAATGTAAGAAACTTTATATCTAATCGATTGAGTTTTACCTAAAAGCAATCCCATGACTTCTAAAGTGCCTCCCGAACGAGCGTGCATCACCATTTTCAACAAGGCTAATGCAGATATTCTGATATCTTTGAAAAAATGAGGGCTGAAAATTGAAATCTATTATATGAATGTGTAATGATATACAATTTACGGTGCAATTATAACATCGAAATTAAAATGAGTTTAATGCTACATATAGGTATGTTTTAATTTAACTAGAAATGTTATGAATTTTCTGATAATAACGATTCTACTGCAACGTTTATATGGAACAATGGCTAGATATTGTTATAAAAAATGACACTTAGAGAAGTATTGTTAACGATGAGTATTTCTCACTCTTTCTCCCATGGTTTGGCCGCGAGGATATCCTGCTGTTGCTTCTTATCGTAGCGATATATTTCGTCGATGCCGGTGACCGTTTCTATATTGTTAGCGAGAGTCCAATTCTTCTGAGCGACGGTGGATTGAGAATCGCTAGTCGAAGCCATCTCTGAGAGGTCAAAACGAAAATATAACAAACGGGATATATGATTACACAATATTATCGTATAATATATATAAATGGATCGAGAAAGTTGAGAAAATGTTGAAATAGAAACGTAAAATGTTAAAACGTGCAAATAATAAGAACCTGCAACGTTTGACAGCCGCGACGCGATGTTGAAGTTTATTGCAAACTATAGCAGCTGAAAATGCGACCGTGAAATATCAAAAAAATAAAATTATAATAAAACAACTTGTATTGAAAATACTGATCATTTTTGAAGTATAATACTGAAAAAAATACATAGAATACTGACAATTGAAATGCGAGTGAAACGAAAGCATGGTCATAAACGATGCCGTTACGATCTATCGAATGACGCAATTCCGTGCGGCCAATCAGAAATCGCCACACGTGTCGTTTTGTGCGTCAGTGTTGCATCAGCCTTCGCCGGGGGAGGTGTACATAAGTCGTTCGATAAGTATCGGGAATGCCATTGACTCGGAAGCCTCTGTCGCCCACTGACGCGGACGAGCCGATGCTGTAGCCCTTACCCTGACCCAGACTTTCTCCGAAGACCGCGATCAGTCGAGGAGATGGCTTCGAAGGTCGTGATCGCGCTGCCCCCGCGGTTCCTCGCCGCTCCCGTTTCCGTTTCCGTTCCCATTCCTCGCAGTTTGTCGCCTCCCATGTCTCCGGAATCTTCGTGTTCCTCGCCGTCGCCCTCACCCTCGCCCGCATGCAGGAAGAGGAGGCTGGACCATCTCACCTGGGAGGAGAAGCTGCAGAGGAAGTGAGTTTATCCCGGAAAATAATAATAAAATAATGTTTGCGCAATAATGTTTATTTATTATGTTGTTGACATATTTGTTTTGTTTTCAATATATCCTAGTTGTATACGGTCTCTCTTTGAACGAGGTTTTCAATTTGTAGCAATGTTCTTCAATAGTTTTTTTTTTAAACTTAACAACTGTTACTCAACTAATCATTTTCATATAAATTTATCGGTTTTTATATGGAAGTTTGTGAAATTCGTAGATGATGCAACGTACGACGCTTCTAGAAAAATCTAGTAGCGTCACAATATTGTTCTGCATATGGAATAACAAATCTATTAAAACTTATCAATCACTAAAACAATTTAATTAATAATCACAGTGATTTAATAAACAATGATTTTTGATGAATTAAATAAGTTATAAAAAAAATCTTGAAAAATAAAATTCGTTCCATCTATATTAGGCGAATCCATAAATAATGACATACAATTAGTATGTACATATTATTTGGTTGCACAATTGGAAACAAAAACAAATTTACGACATGTTGCATCAGTGCAACTTCTAGGCATGAGCTTTATAAATCATCCAATTTATTATTGAATCATCTATTTACAGCAAAATATGACTCACAATATAACATTAGAAACGAGTAAAACTAATGAAGTTTACGTATTTTTATTTCCAGAAAACTCAAAAATAGAGTTGCAGCCCAAACATCTAGAGACAGAAAAAAAGCTAAAATGGACGATATGGAAAGTCGTCTAGCGCATCTGGAAGAGACCAATTCTAAACTGATAAAAGAGATGAAGAGCTTGAGAGAGCTGAACGAAAGATTGATGAGTGAAAACAGTCAACTGCGTGAGCGGACTGCCTCGGCTTCCGGCTCCGCAGTCGTCGGCGCGAACTCCAACGGATCTGCTGAATCCCGTCCTCTGCCGAAGGAGGAGATCGCCCCGACGGCTGTCCGGCCGGAGACCAAAGCCTTCCTGTATCACCTGGTGATAGCTTTCCTTCTCTACAAGACATCCTCTCTCAAGTCGACTCAGACGAGTATCTTAATTGCCTCGAACAGCTGGCCGATAAGCTGCTTAGAGAAATCGATGCAGATACTCAAGGAGCAAACCATGATGTAAGTTAGATTCTTCATCAAAATTAGGAATTTGCAACTTTTCAAGTTATTCTGCTTCAAATTCTGAAGCAAATTTGTTTGAAAATGTTTTATAGATCTATTAAAAATATATACAAAAATCCTAATAATGATTTTTATATTTCACAGAAAAATAGAACCAGATGTAATTCACGAGAAATGGTGGGGACCCCAACAGAGCATGTGGAATCCTCCAAAACTGATAGCCTAGAAATCAACATTCTACAAAATAATACAAACACTATATTAGCGCAACATTCCTATGCACAACCTTGCGTAAGCTCTGCCACAAGTAATGCACTTAAAAGCACAGATAGTGTTATGGATGTTGACAATTGCACGAGTAAAGACATATTTTATGATACTTGCGATGGAGACGATGAGTGCGTCACTATTGTAATTTCCGACGAAGATGATATATCCGACGATGAAGTGAAACTAGACTCTACTTATCTTAAACAAGAACCTGTTTATATCAAACCAGAATCTGCTTTTGTAAAACCTGAACCCAGTGACGAGGACACTTATGATAATCTTAGTTGTCCCCTTTATGTTGACGGTCAACGTTTGGAATTGCTCTCTCCCATGCAGCTGAGTCCTAACTCAGACTTTTTATATCCTCACATCAGCCACAAGGATCCCTCTTCACCAGCTTCCACATTACTATCAGACTTTGGATATGAATCAGTGGAGTCACCATTGAGTGACGATGCCGCCAGTGATTTTCAAGATTTGTGGAACGAGAGCATTTCAGAACTGTTTCCATCGTTAGTTTAAGTTTTTTTTTTATCTTTATGAAATGTTAAATTATTTATTGATTAAAATATATATGATAAATTAAGATATATTTGAAGTTATGAGATTGTATAGTTTTTTTTATATATTTTGCATTTAAGTTGATTACTTGTGATTAGAGTTTAAGTAAGTGTGCTTTTTGTGTGAATAAAGTGTTGTAAAAATATTCTGTCTTTTGATTATGAAGGTATTCTGTTTTTATGTTAAATATGAACATTATAAGAAATTAAGATTTTAAAATATACATGGCTTAAACATTATCATAAAAAATGATTTGAATGCAATAATATAGATTTATATATTAACATGATTTTTGAAAAATAAAATGAACAAGCCTATCAACATAGAGTTCAAATGGAATACTTCAGGCAAGTGTTTTCACTTGTAAACCCTTTTATATCCACTTGTTTTTTTCCTCATTTCAAATTATAAAAAAAAAAAAAATTAACCAGAGGATTGCTATGAGTGAAAAAAACAGCCTTAAGTAAATCTGGAACAAATCTTACTATACCAGTAATAAAGAATAATTTAGGATTCATCATAACAGGTAGATATAGCTATTTTTAATAAAATGGTCAGTACAATGTAAGTAACTGATGTAATTTGTTTGAAATTAGATACATCCAATTGCATCATTCATCAATATCTATATTATAATTTTATTATCAATTTATAAAATTCAGGGTCAAGACAATGGGATGATTACTCATATATTCATATTTTCCTTATTTAACTTGGAATAAGTTTCTATGAAATATGCAAATAAATACTCATGTAGGTACTTCCATAACAAGTTTATTTAACAATTATATAATTTTAAGGTAATGCACGTGTGTAATTTTTTGTAAATGCACAGTTACCAAATACAATTATCAACTTATAATACAACAAGCGATGCACCAGTTACATTTGGCACACAATTACGATGGAAAATAGAAAATCATTATACTTTTCATTTCATGAAAGTATGTATGCAATCACTTGAGACATGGATATATATTTTTCAATTCATAATTATAATAGAGATTTACGTGACCAAAATTAACAATTGTGTAATATGTAATATAAAATTGCTTAAATTTACAGATTTAGTTTGTACTATGTAATTTCAATAAGATTTTCAAATATATTTTATGTAACACGATTAGTTAAATGTATTCATATCATTTTAAAATTGATTAGATGTACAATTTCATTTACATAAAACACTTACAAGAACAACCCGTGTTTCTTGGTCATTAATTTTGATGAAATTTGGTAAAAAATTAGTTGAAATATGAATACGAATAAGGTGAAATGAAAAAAAATGTAGTTCTCAAAAGTTCACAAGAATTAAGTGGGGGTCAAGATTTAGTAAATTGATATAGTACAGCACTGGTTTTTTTTTTTTTTTTTTATATTTAAAGTATTGACCTTTTTACCAAATTTCGCTAAAATTGGTGACCAATATCCACAGGGTCTTCTTGTTAGTTGAAAGCACTTTGAGGTTAAAAAAATAAATATTAGATTAAATAAAAAAATTCACATTAATAAATTGTCATTAAACTTTTTGATACTCGTCTGATATACAAATGCCACCATCGAGCACGCAATCATACACTTAACACACCAGTCAGTAGTATATAGGCCGAAAATTAGGATAGGTTAAGGATTTTTTATTAAGGTTAGATTGGGATAGGCAAAGTTAGGTCAGTGACATTCGTATAATGGACAAGTACCATATTTGTTTTGTTTTCGATTATATTCATTAAAAAAGAAGATTTTTATAAGTAGATTTATCCGAATAATTTTTCGAAGCAGCCGTGGCAGTATGGCTTATCGTTTTGTTCTTTGAACGTGCCCTTGTTGAGTTGTTTCAGGCAAAATGCGCAAACGAAATGTTCTGGATGGAACTTCCTAAACATAGCTGTGATACAGCGTCCAGCGATAGGCTTGTGGCAGCCGGCACAGAGTGAGCCTCGCTTTGCATGGTAGTGCGTTTCACAGTATGGGAGTCCCTCATGGTCGAAGAAGGATCCAGCATGGAATGGTTGTCTGCAGTCCTGAAATTGAAGTTACCATCAATGAGTTCTTATAAAAGCGATTTTATTGTGATACGTTCTATCCGGGTGTTGATGATCAAGTTCAATGTTTCTCAATTAAATTCAGTAATTAGGAAATTTAATCAAATCATTTTAAAATAATTAAGATAATAGTGAAAATAAAAAAGTTGGTCACAATTTTGAAATATTAAACTTGAAGTTGAAAATATTGGGAAACTCGTATCACAAAGAGAAAACTTTTGGTGGTTATTGTTGAAATACAAATCAAAATAGTATCTAATTTTGTTTTTATAAAAGTGGTCTATTATATTGAGATCAGGACGAAAATTTTAAAATGTTTAGAATTAGCAAGTGTAAGGTTTTCTATTCTTTTTTTTTTGTAATTTATCTAATATTTGAAGAATAAGATATGCAATAGACTATGATAATGAAATAAGTCAACAAATTGAGAAAAAAAAAAACATTTATCTTGGTTTATGTTGTACGACGAAATATTTAAAATTTTAAAAATAATGAAGAATTGAAAAATAATTATTTAGTGTTCAAACTTTTTTCTTTTCAATAAAGTCAAACACACACCATGAATATTTCGAAATTGAGGAAAGGTGACATAGACCATTTTTATAATATTGAACGCATTAATTCATGAACCATATTCATCATTATCGTTGCATTTATATAATTTATGAAAATCTTGAACGATGATGAACAATAAAACCAGAAACCAAACGAGATTTTAAAACTTGATTCGATTTAGGTATTCCAGCACAAATCGTACATCCTACACATACATGAACTTATCATCGCAACAACCATTCAGAATACAACGCAGACAGTCTTTGAATAGCAATATTTTTTGTTCTAGATAAAAAAAGTATACAGAAGTTTAATTATAAAGCCACCTAATTTTAGGTTGACATAATTCCAAATGAGTTCGGTTACAGGAATTGGCAGAAGGCCACATTAGAAGACAGTAAATATTTTGTGGAACGAGAGTGAAATTCAGGACAACCGAAAAACCTCTTTTGAAAAAGTATGAAAAAACAATAGGAGAAAAAAAATCATAGTCGTGAAAATTCATAATATTAATAAAAATATTTGTGTTACTGAAAGTTCATTCAGTTTGATATATAATCCAAAAAAGGAATAATTTGGATATATTTTGTATGTATAAATCTAAAAATACAAAAGCAATATAAAAAATATAAAAGTTTATTTTGATTTTTTTTAAAAACATTTATCACAATGGAAGCAATAACTTTGCCATTTTATTTTTTGTAATTTTAATGCAAATAACTTTTTCAAAAAATATAAATGAAACTAAACAAAACAAATAACAAAAGGCAAAGTGGTTGGTCCCAAATGTGAGTTTATTTTAATTTTTGTTTTTATTTATCTTATTTTTTTTTTAACATTTTTTTTCTTTATTTATTTTCAAAGAATACATAACAAAAGATATACAAAGGTTAGTGAACTTCAGCGACTATATAACCCTATCCTTATACTTTATATAAAAATATTGCTATCCTTAAACATTCCTCATCTATCATAAACGCGCATACAGCGAGAAGTGCATCACATAAGAGAATAGTTGTGTTGTCGCATTCAACGAATCAAATAGAACAACTGCCACGATTGAACGGGCGTGTTTGACGATGATACATTGATAACGATGAATTTGAAAGCTGAAAAAAAGAAAGCATCCATCTTTTTTTTTGTTCGATCATATCGGGGAACATCATCTTTGATTTTTCATTCTTCTTCTTCGTCGACTCCCACGCATTTGGGACACACCGGTTTTCCTTCCATCGCATAAAACGACTTTCCCTGTACCGGCAGCTTGCAATCCTGGTTTTCAATACATTTTAGTGAACAACAATATCAAATATATATTTTTGTCCATATCAAATGTGACATGCATTCTAATTTTTTAATACCTTCCTTTCGAGATATGGGTGTGATACTTACTCTGCAGACGAAGCAGTCCGGATGCCATTGGCCGTTCAGAGCAGAAATATAATTTTCCATAATGGGACGGTTGCAACCCCCACACTTGGGGGCAAACATATCGAAGTAATCGTTACGGCAATAGGGTTTGCCATCCCGTTCATGGAAACCTTCCTCCCCGAACTGCTGACCGCACTGGGCACAGAAGAAGTGTTCCATGTGCCATGTTTTCTCCAAGGCGGTAACGCATTTCTGCAAAAAGAACATGAAC
This sequence comes from Cheumatopsyche charites, assembly GCA_024721215.1. Lineage (NCBI taxonomy): Eukaryota > Metazoa > Arthropoda > Insecta > Trichoptera > Hydropsychidae > Cheumatopsyche > Cheumatopsyche charites. The sequence continues at coordinate 4,740,668 of CM045581.1, read as the reverse complement.
ATTTTATAGATTTTAATGGATAAGGAGTAGATGGAACTACAAGATGACTCCTTACATCCAAGATGGGTCCATTGCAATATGCACAACGAGGGGAAAACAGATTATGATAATCAGGCTCGCAATAAGGACGTCCATCGCGCTCGAAGAAATTCCTAGTGCCGAGCTCCTGGGTGCAGTGGGCGCATGTGAAGTGTTCTGGATGCCAGGTCTTTCCTAGGGCCGTTATGACCTGACCAACGATAGGTTTGTCGCAAGCTCCGCAGCAGCCTTTCTGGGCAGTGGTGACTCCCTGCCTGGACATGTCGGCGTGTAAAGAACCGAGCATGCGCTCCAACACTCCTCCTGACTCGTGCCTGGTGGTCTGGAGGACCTCCTTAGTCTGTTGCTGGTGGTGGACTCCGGTCTGGGACACCTGAGGAGCAGAACGCTAAGTCAAATCGTTCGGACCGGTCTAGAGTCTCGTGGGAGACTGAGAACCGAGTGAAACATTCGCAGCTGAAGCCCACTAATATTATAACTGAAAATTTCCTCCCACCATCCGAAAACACACACGCGCGCTTATATTTATAAATGTGCGTCTATGCTGAAAGGAACGAACGGGACGCGACTACACGTTATGGTGAAATAGAAGAGAGGTGAGGAAGCGGAGCTATTTTCAGATGGTAGAACCAATAAAGGAGTCTTGGGTGAGTTGAGCAAGCGGACAACCCAACTTTCGGTGTGGTGCTGTGTGCTGGCGGCACAAGGTGCCCCAACAACCAAAACCTGATTGATTCCCACACGGGGAAAACAAACAAGGTTGTCCATAAGTGCGGACCGCACTTTCCAAGACGCGAACGCTTTTCCGAACAGGGTTGCCACAAAAAGAAAACGAACCTTGAAATCCGACAAGGACGCCATCAGATCGTCCAGCTCCCTGGTGGCGTTCGAAGCATGGGTGTGAATCGGATGTTGCTTAGCAGCCTGAGCCACAGGCTCCACGACGGTCTCCTTCACGGTGACGGTCACATGCTTGGTGCCGGGCCTGGGATGAGTGCCTGTGCCGGTCCTGGTGAATTTACTCCAAATAAGCAAGCGAAAATGATAAAATTTATAATTATCAGTTAATTAATTACCCATTGGTGACGTCGGAGTTGAGCTGATCCAACAGACTGTCTACCGAAGGTCGCGACCTAGGACCAGATTGGGATGGACTGATTCCTCCGTTTCTGGCATAACCGTCGGCTGAAAAAGCGTACAGTGTTAATAATTACATAAGAACATTACTCAATGTTGAAAAAAGCACAAATGTGTCTTCTATTATGACAGTGGTGTAAGTCGCACATTCGTTTCAAGATTTATTTAATGTTTTGCGTTTGATTTTGTCAAAAATGAAAAAAATCATTCAATTCGACAAAATTCGAAATACATTACATTTTGAAATAATATGAATCGGAAAAAATGATCAACCTTTTTTTTTATCAATTTATGGACTTGTACCGTTGTCATAATAAGGGACACAAATGTGTTTATCGTAAGCGCCAAAGAAAACAAAGCTGTCAACGATCATAAAAATATGTTTTCGGTGAATATTTTTAAAAATCAGTTTTTCGATATGATCTGGAATCGGTTAAAAATATAACTTAACGGTTTCCGTTACTGATTCTTTTAAATTATTGCATGCGCTAAGCGATTGCCAAGATTTTTAAGGAACCTTACATCAGCGATTTGCGAACGAAACATGAATATATCGCCGACTAGACTGTTTATATTTTCGAAATGCACCATTAAATCAAAATAATAACTCGCTAAAATTATAAAGAGACTTTTTGATCTTAATTCAATTTCGAATAAAAACTTTAAACAACATGAAAACTCGAATGTTTCACATCCTTTGACCTTTAAGCGTATAAAAAGCTCCCAAGAAAAAAATAAGTTATTTTTTTGAAGATGTTTAAAAGAAGATATATCTAAAAGGTCGTTAATAAGTTTCGAGATTAAAAAAATAAAGAAATATCAATTATTTAGTATGTTAGAGTTGGCAAATGGAGTGAACCGCGAAAATTTTCACGGACTGATTTAATTTTAACACTGAACCGAACTGGTTAACCGAATGTTTGGGAAATATGTTCTTTTTAGTATGAATATGAAATAATATTTACGTGTGTGAAACAAAAATTATACAAATGAGGAAAAATCAAATGCGAAAATTACACAATGTGGTCATAGCCGGAAGAAAATTTTCAATATTTAATTAGGCAGAAGTATGAAATGAGATGAAAAATAAGTAACTGTAAAAGAAATAACTTAAAATCTAACTGTATTTATATAGATTGTATAGACCGTATATACTGTAATATATTCTTAAACGAGAATAGTAAAAAGTAAAGACTATAGAGACTACTTATTGCGTTTTATCTGTTCCACGAATTAGATGTGCTAAATATGTATCTCTATTTGTTACATTAGAAATTAATAAAATTTGAGTCACACACAATTAATGCAAATTTAGAGACATAATTATCATAAGAAAAACGACTTCATCGAACAGCCAAGAGACAAAATAAGACACTGAACCGAAAGTGCATCGGTGCAAATCAAATCGAAATAATTCGCTCAAAATGTATGCAACGAAGCGACTAATCATCGATTTGGCAAAATGTCACGACATAAAACACAACCATCAAATATGAATTGCGATCACAACACATCGAAGGACAAAAATATTGAAATATGCTGGAAAAGATGGGGATAATTGATCACCTCGTTTGTTTTTTGCCTCTAACTCTATTTTGGAAAGTTGTATTTTAAGAAAATAATTACAATACACTTAAAATTCAATTGGGTTTACTTTGGAACATTTCATTTTTTAAATATGATTTTCTAAAAGGAACTTAGAGGTTAAAAATGAATGAAGGGATCAAGTCTCCTTATATTCTTCTATTTAAAAATTTATTTATCTCGTCCGGATAAAAATTGATGCGGAAAGCGTAAAACATATGAGAACATAGATAGAACGAGTTTTCCGGGATTTTCCGGGAAATTTTCGGTCACGGTCGTTAGGAAACGCATTAAATTCACGATAGTCGCTATATGTTGAAAATAATCTTGTGTAAACAAATGTATTGAAATCATCGATCGTTTGAGATTTTCCGGTATCGAAATGCAACGTGCGTCGAATCGATGATTTTTGTAATATTGATATAATATTGTGTATATTTGAATGTAAGAACTAATAAAAACTAATTATAGACATAAGCATTATATGTGTGATAATGAAACTCACTTTTCGAATCTCCATAACGAGTGCTGCTCAGATCCTGAAGCAGGATGTCCAGCTCGGATAGATTGTTGTTGGTGGGCTTCAGACCTGATCTTCCCATACTTCCTGTATTCTGGTTTCCGACATACGATTTCGTAACGATTTTTTCGGAAGAGTTAGACGTATTAGTGTACGTGGGCTGCGAACAAGAAAAAAACAACATCAATTAGAAAACACGTCGAAATTTCGTTGACATATATAATTTATCACGTCTATACACCGAAGAACAATGTCCGACTGAAAACTGGTTATT